>JAVYIG010015904.1:0-33620 GCA_035222895.1 Strongylocentrotus droebachiensis | reverse complement strand
GCATTCGTGGACACTACGGTACATGAGCATACAGTACATTGTAAACACTTTTGTAGGCCAATACGATAATTGACATAACAGTACCAGTACGGTACATTGTATGTACATGTACATGTACAATGTATGTTTCTACTGTACACAGTTGTTTACATTGATGGGGAGGTACATGTACAGTTAGCCTAAATGTACAATGTACACAGAAGCTAAAACTAGGTGACTGTAAATATTTTAAACAAACCCCACATCTATAATACCTGAACAAAAAAGAGTTTGCACAATGTATTTAGAGATTTTGCTCAACCCTTCTGTGAGTTCTTTGCTGTGTGTCTGCCCCTCATATCAGTCTCCCTGGCCTCTCAATGAAAGTCTTCTGGTGCTTGAACTGCAGACAATTCATACATGTGTAGGCCTCATATTTCAGATTTGAGAATTTGCTTCTGGGTGGCAAAATTTCAATGAAAACCCAGCTTCATACAACATGACAATAGGTTTCTTTTCAATGTGGAACATATTTATCATGTACCCCACTGCAAAAGCTCAAGTTTCAATAGAAATGTTTTAAGAGAAGGGTTTCAGATTCTTCTTATTATTTTAAATTGAATTACAATTTTTTTTTCGCAGTCTCATTTAATTGATGTTTCAAAGGAAAAGGGTCCCACTTGTTTTGATGTCTACAGTACAGTATATTACTGCCTAATGATTTGAAGATTTACAGTATAAAAGTATTTCAGTCATCTTCCCATTACAAAAATGTAATGCCCAGCGATGTACATGTACATTGTACATGTACATGTACATGTAGGTCTACTAAAGGCTCAATAATCAATACAGCCTTCAAAATTGAAATGTTTCACAATCACATTTCATTAGCAACTAGTAGTAAGTCCATGGTACATGTATAAAAATATCAAACTACAGTACATGTGTACAGTGTACGCAGAATATACATGAAAGATCTTACACATGTATTTCTATATTTATGTACAATGTAAACGTAGACCCTCATCATACAGATTACTGCACAAGCCCACAATATAAACATTTATTCAGCTGTATTATCACATCTGTTCTTTTTAACTGTCCCTTGCACGGTTGCACCAACTCCCAATGAAGTCATTTGACCATCTGTTGATTTATTATAAATGTCAACAGTAGGCCTACACATCTGATCGTGTGGAAAGAACGTCAACAAACCGACCAATGAACCATCCTACATGCATACATGTAATGCAATTACAAAAGGCTATTTTTGTAATGAAACCCAGTTATAATGCATACGTCTTTGTGAAGTGCCTCGAAAGTCAAAACCAACTATTTCCTTCACCTGTAACAAATAATGTTGAAAGTCAAGATGCAAATTGCAGACAGTATTGTTGCCAGGTACCTATAGGACAAACATTATGGCATGCCCTACCTAACAACACATTTTCCCTACCTAAGGCCATTAAAAAAAATATACATGTTTAGCGTCCCCGCCCGCTTCTTTTTTGGGGGGCCGCCTCCTATTTTTTATTATTTATTTATTTTTTTAAATGTCGGCGGCCATCTTAAAAATAGCCAGACTGTCAGAGAAAATGTACCAAGCGGCCATTTTCAGCGGCCATTTTGAAAGAAAAAAAAAGAAAAAAAGAGGGTCTCCTCCTTCCTATTTTTCAAAAAAACAGGACGCTAAACATGTTTTTTTTTTGGGGGGGGGGGGGGCCTATAAACTACATACATATATGCAGTTTGCATTTTGACTACCGGTATTGAAATACAATTAGGCCTACTCTTAAAAGGTGAATGAAATAATTTGTATTGAGGCACTTCACGAAGACGTACACATGTTCTGTACATGTACAGTACGCATCAACATTTGGCTACATTACAAAAATGGTCCATTACTGAAGGTCAACGGACTATTACTGAAGGTCAACGGCCTTCACAACACATAGAAGTACAATAGACTGTATTGGGGCAATAACCCTTTCTTTTCAGCAACACAGACAGAACACCTGAATGGACATTGTGGTATATAGCATTTATGAATTACAGTAAAACAACAGTGCCCAAGTCTCACCCTGCATTCACACTACAAGAATTCATCGTATATACATGTATGTACGTGTATTACTATACAATAAGTAACATATTTCCTAGTCTGAACGTTTATGAAGAAACATTGTATAATGAAACGTTGTATAGTGAAACGCATCTTTGAGAGTCTACAGTACAGTGTACATGTACAGTCTATTTGAATGAAAACTTGATTAAAAAATCATGATCTGGTTGCACTCTGAACGTCATATCGGACAAAAAGTGTATAACACGGCGGGCTTATCCTTAGCACGCACTGGTGACTTGCCAGCTGTCATATCGATTGAGTTCTTTCAAATATAGTTTTTATAAAAATATGATGTTTTGATCTAGTCTGTATGCCCCTCTTGCTTTACATGTACAGTACATGTACGTTTCTTTACGTAAGTTTCGTATAAATTTACTGTAGTCTGAACAGGCCATTCGTTTATTATATGTGGATACATTCGTAGGAAGTTGACCTTTCCCTCACACCACACCACTGACCACAGAGGGACACAATAGAACATAGAGCGGATAAAGGGCAACAAGTTGACCAAAGGAGCTGTCAATTGTCCAGCATACAATGTACTCCAGACAGTAATGAAAAGGTTTGATGCCCCAGGTATTGATTTGAAGCCCTATTGTCTTCATAATGGTCAAACCTGACCAGCCCTATCTAAGCCCTCTATGATCTGAGAAGATAGAGAAGGAGATAATCTGCTAGGATAGACTTTAGAGACACGTATGAATGATCAATGATGGCCTCCATACATGTACATGTATGTTACATGCATGTGCATATATGTACACAATTCACAAGGGGGGTGTTTCACAAAGATCCCATGAAGTTGAACTTAATCTCTAAGTTGGACTTAACAGTTATGGAAAGCCGCATCTGTGAAAATATTTTGTAACAGTTATTTTAAAAGGCATAAAATGTTGATTCAAATCATTCATATTTTCTATTATCAAGGAGATGTCATGTTCTTGATGTGGAATTTATGACAAATCTAAAATACTTAGATTTTTGCTTTTGAATATTTATTTTTAAGGCTACAAATGGCTCTCCATAATGTTTAAGTCCAACTTAGAGTTACATTGTAAGTTGGACTTATGATCTTTGTGAAACACCCCCAGAAATAATTAGCATTTGTTCATTTACAATACTACAAAGTGTGAGGTTATAATGAAAATAGTGCTGTAGTCAAACGTTTAACCGTCCGGTATCCGACCGCCCATGGCGGATTCCGTTTTCAATTGGACGTTTTCGTTTTCCCGTTTTTTTTTTTTTTTTTTAAATAATTTTTTTTTTTTTTTTTTTTTTTTTTTTTTTTTTTAAAGTTTCGATTTATGCCCCTCCACCTGGCACTGTGCCTGGCAATGTCTCCCAGCTCAGTAATCGGTGTGATGACTTACCACTTGGAAACTAGAACAACACTCCAATTTGTCTGTCATCTTGGTTTGAAAGTAATCTTTGTAATATATATATTCATCCAAGTTTAACACATGGTGTACCACAAGGTTCTATCCTAGGTCCTCTTCTGTTTTTAATTTACTTTAATGATCTTACTCATTATTTTAAAACGACATTGTTACTATTATTTGTGACTAGTTCACAAGCACAAATCGGCGCCTTCAGTTAAATCACCTTCCTGCTTTTTCACACGGCCAAAAAAAAAAAAAAAAAAAAAAAACGATTTTTTTTTTTTTTTTTTTTTTTTTTTTTTTTTTTTTTTTTTTTTAATAAATCGTTTAACCGAAAACCGTCCGGTTTTGACAGGCGGTTAAACGGAATTGGAGATATCCGTGATGTTACAGCACTAAATGAAAAGAAAAGATTTTTAATTTAAAAAAAAAATTGTATCAGCTATTTTATTGTTTGAATGTTTTGGAATGTTTTGGAAAGTAACCACTTGGTGGAAACGAGTAACTAGTAACAACAAACTCCATTTTAGACAACAGTTTCATCAGCCGCTTATTGTTATAAATGTTACAATATATAATAATGAAGAGTGGATGACTGGACACTGGATATCAATCTACAGACAAGTACAATGTACCTGTACAGTACATTGCAGTGACTGCAAAGTGCATTCTTGATAGGGCGATCTAACTTTGTAGGTGAACTATATCAAAACAGGGTCACAATTTAACTGTCACCAGTGGAAATAAGGACTTCCTGTATCAGCTGTTCAAAGGGAAATCCAACCCTAAGAGCTAACAACTCTATTAAGAAAGCACTAATATAAGAGAAGCAGATTGGTGAAAAGTTTGAACAAAGTTTAATAAGAAATTGTGATTTATTTTTAATGTTGTAATCACTATATGTACAGTATGGGCACTTCGAATTGGCCGTCACTGTGATGTACAGGTAGCGCAAGACAACTTTTTCAAAAGTTCCAACTTCCAATACACAAAATGACTAAATTGTATTTTTTCTTCAATATGTATGACTCGGATATACTTTTTTTTTTAGAGGACCTGTTATAATATACTTGCCATTAAATAGTTTAACTAGTGCCCCAAGGGTGAAGGCACTTGGGATTAAAGTAAAGAGAATTAGTGATAATTGTGTTCACAACAAACGGGAGAGTTCTACGTCATAATCCAGTGATCCACTGAACAAATGGACAATTTGAGATTCGCATAAATGTACAATAATGTACTGTAGATGCAGTGATTTCACATTTCAAACATTCATAATTTTTTTTTATTATTACTGGTCCGGATCATTTCAAACTTTCACTATTCTGTTTCTCTGATTTTTCTAGTTTTATTCAAATGATCTTTAATGTAAGTGTTGGATTGCCCTTCGATAAATATCACTGATGACAAATTTCTTTCAGTGGTAGCATATAATATATACATAATATAAAAACACATGTACTCATATATTCCTATTTGTATTTTTTCACACAAACAGATCAAGACAATTTTTCCTTATTGGTAATGTATTCAGTATTCCAACTGATCTACAATGTATTATGAGAGTGTCTCATCCAAACATTGTGGATTGCGGCTGTGTTAAAGAGAACACAAATGAACATTTACTATGAGATGAAAAAAGGTGCTACATGTAGTTAAACAAAAGTAGAACAAGTAGCCACTCAATTTCGACTGCGGTTGCCAAGATAACAAGGAATACCAGAATAAGCAACAACATTAGGGGAGGGGAGGGGGGGGGGGGGACTTGATTTTTACAGAAGTATGCAATATCTTGGTTTAATGTTCACTCGCCTGTTGTGGGAAATTACCATAGTATTGCTGTCTGGTGTACCAAGTTGTAGACTATGAATGTAAAGTACGTCATTTGGGCCTAGACTAACTAAATTAAACCCAAGTTTAAGGGCAAGCTTTTACTTTTAGATTTGTTTGCCTTTGAAAAAGTTAAAAATGCAAAATAGAGTGAACAATGAACACTCTACTGGTTAAGTTCATTCTATTTCTCCACCCACACACAAAACTTATGATGCAGCATACAATGGATCAAACAGTATTTACAAATTCCAGTTACCCAACCAACTGCATCATGCAATCAGCCATTAATTTAAACTAGTTATCGTTATCCCACACAGTTCATTAAAAAAAAATGGAAATTCTGACATCATGAAGGTGGTCATTAAATGTTTTTATTCTATACATCCTCAGACAAAATGAGTATATGATGTCATATTTTTTTGTCAAATCCATAAACTGTTCAGATAAGAAAGGGAAGGGGTTTCTCATCCCATGCGCACCCGGGCAAAGCCGGGGGACACGCCTACTTACCTATCCGATGATTTACCCGTGACCGGGTGCAGGACCGTCTGGTTGTTCTCCATATCCACGCAGCATTTCGTCTGCAAGTCGAGCTCTGAAACAAAATAAACATATTAAGATAATGCAATAATAAATTACTCATGTAAACACCAAACCACAATCAAATTAAGATATAAAACACAATTCGTATAGAATCTGGATTTCACACTTTTTACAGTTCATTCATTCATTATCATTTCTCACCTCGACGATTGAATGGCCGAACACGCACCGCCACATTTACTTTTGACATGGTTGCGATTTACAAGCCGTTTTCCACGAATCAAACGTGATTCTACCCAGCTATTTGTCAGAATATAGTAATTTGATGCCTTCCATAGAATAAAATCCGAAAATAATTCCAATTACGGTGTAGAACAGGTCATAATCCAAGCTTCGATGTGTATCTAGCCTGGTCGCCCAATCGTGATCACAGGTAGTTTCCGCACAATCAATACCGTACGTGTACATGGCGCGCGTAGCTTTAGCGGCCGGAATCTTTGGCGGGGCGAAACGTAACTGTACTGTGCATGCATACAGTACTGAGCTAGCGAGGTCTTTTCTTGTTGACATTATAATGCAGACACCGCAAGCTGGCGCTAATAGAGAATTTTGAAAGGTAGCATTCTCCTCTTACTCGACTCTGCTCAGACGATAAGTCAATGACATTTTCTTCGTTTAGACCGTCGGGTTTAGACTAGAAAGAAAGAAAGAAGGGAAGAAAGAAAGTCAGGAAAAAGAAAGTCAGGAAAAAAAAAGAAGAAAGAACAAATAATAGTGGAGCGTGTTGTAACTGCAAGGAAAAGGCTCTATATCAAATATCTTTTAGATTGGAATTTTTGGATAGTAAGAATGATAATAATTTATATATAATTGAATGATTCTTTTTCACTTCTTCTAATATGTACAGTGACAATAATTTATTTGAAATAACTTCTCTAAAAGTGCCGTTAACAATATAAAAAATGTCAATACATTTTTCATACAAATTATACATGGGCAAAAGCATTGAACTAGGACAGAAAATACGTTATACTCTGAAGTAGCGGACTGAGAACCCCCCCCCCCCCCCCACTCCGGGGATACCATGCGTGTTACCAAAATGTCCGGAAAAGGGGTACTTTTCACGCACCAAAGTCTGACTTTTTAGTATATAAAAGCCCGTTTTACACACCGGACTGTTTTCAAAAGGAGGGAACATGCATATGCGTACCCCACATAACACTGGGGGGGGGGGGGGGGGGGGGGACTGAGAACAACCCACACAACTTTACACTCTGCACTCTTATTTCCACGGCGTCAAATTTCACTCTAAATGGCGTCAGCTGGGAGTCAACTCTATTCCTAGTCAAAGTGACACGGATTCCGAATCACCTTGACTCTGAATTGAGTCAATTCTCAGCTGATGCCACACAATCCGAGTAAAATTGATAATATTAGAGTTTCGATTATGAAAATTACTTCAAAAACGAAAAGTATATTGCAAATTCGACTTGTAGAAATAATAAATTCACAAGAAAATGTTTTCAATTCAGAAATTTGTTTACTTAAAATGATATTTTTTCTGTATTTGTTTTTCTTTCCATGAGTGTCAGAAATGAATTATTGATTTGTTAGTTTTCTGTTAACTCAACATTTCAACAATACTTGTATCTTGAAAAGCCAATTTTATTTATGTTATAAATGTAAATTACCTTGAATATATATTTGTTAATTTGTTTCAAATGAAAATCAATAAAATCCCTGTGGAGGGAAAAAATATGGAGACAAAAAAAATTGATTCGGAATCCGTGTCACTTTAACTAGGAATAGAGTTGACTCCCAGCTGACGCCATTTAGAGTGAAATTTGACGCCGTGGAAATAAGAGTGTGGGCACTTCGCCTCTTCGTCGTCGTCCTCCTCCTCCTCCTCCTCCTCCTCCTCCCCCTCTTCCTCCTTCTCCTTCTTCTCCTCCTTATCCTTCTTCTCCTTCTTCTTCTTCATCTTCTTCACCTTCTTCTTCTTCTTCTTCTTCTTCTTCTTCTTTTTCATCTCTTCTAGATCTATATACTTCTTCTTCTTTTCCACCTCCTCCTCTTCCTCCTCCTCCTCATCATCATCATTGTTTTTTTTCTCTTCTCTGAGGTGTGAAATTCGATTGAACATTATCCTATCTTCATGATCTTTGCAGAACAATATACAAACGCATTCTAACGGTAATGATCTGATATGACTTGCATCATTATATAATTATTTTTTTTTCTTCTTTTTCTCTGCCATTTAGATTTCATATATTGTATTGGTTTAATGTTTGAATATTCTTGAGAATATTTTCGTTTCAAGAGATGTTATCAAACATCGCTGTAACATTCTACATCTTTTAATAATGGAAACATGCAACATGACTGTTCAATACTGTCTTGTTTGTAAATAAGCTTTCGGGTTTTCATGGGCCATCCTGCAAGTTAATTATCATCATTTTTTGTGTTCTTTATTCTTTTCCCCTCGTCTTTTGTACCACTCTATTTTGATTTTATGTATATTTGAGCTCCGAAATCAAATCAAATGAACTAAAATCAAACGACCCAAGAAGTCTCATCAAAATGTGAGCGTGCATGTGAGCCTATGAAATCCACATGGTATTCGCAACAGGTCAGACCTCCTTTCAATATATGCCTTCAGTTCTTCGCTCGTGAAAAGTTGAAAGGCATTAAAACATAATTAGTAAATAATTATAATGTGTATCATTTTTTAAATTATGTATTCTCTTACAACAATCTATTATGCATGAGACGACCCAGTGGAATGTGGAATGTATTATATTCCATTACTTGTATCTAATTTACAATTTCATTATATATTAGTAACTCATACAAACAATACCTTTTCATGGTTATGTACTGATTGTGCAATGGAGTGACAGAGCAAGAGTGCACACTATAGTGTCCACAACCTTCATTTCAATATATTGAAATGAAGGTTGTGGTAACTTGAAGAGCATTTCAGAGGCTCAACAATGCGATATGATTATATACCCATAACTTTATTATATTTTCCTTTTTTTTCTTCTAAACAAAATCAGGGGGGGGGGGGAGGGTCCCCTGTAAATTTCTGGCGGGGGTCTCATACTCCAACCCTAGGATCGTCGCCGTTCGCATGTTTGATACCAAATAAATTTGACCGATCGCGCAGCGTCATAAATCACCGTGCCAAAATAATTATTGTCAATAATTCACGGATAATTATGTGAATAGTGACAATTTTATTAAGTCAAGATTAAAAAACCTTTTGAGATATAAATATGAAACTTCATGGGTTTATTCTTTATTAGATCCTCTATCTGTATATATACCAAGTTTCAGTATTTAAAGTCACTCCATGGATAAGATCCCAGGAGGTGTGGGCCCGGTGGGGTCACTCAATGTGACTTCCGGACCGCATGACCGTTACCAAAATCGCGGAAAAAGGGGTCAATTTCAAGCAATGTCCGCGGACAAAATATTCCTCGAAATAAAGAAAATAGGGGTGCACAGGTGTCCTCGAAATTGATAAATAGGGGTCAGGAAAATGGAAAAGAGAAAACCAGGAAGAAAAATTTTCGGAGCCGAGTCTTGTCCTTGAAATATGGTAAAATAGGGGTAAATTTGCGAAAGACTGTCCTTATAATCTTATGGGGGGGGGGGGATAATACACCCCCATCAGCTAAAAACCCCGAAAAAACAAGGCCTTTGATAGTCGAAAGACTAAAGAAAAACGGAAAAGCTTACGTTTTAATGGGCATATCAGGATTTGCCTGGGTTATAAACAACTTGAATTGCTCTGATAGTTCAAACCTGCATAAATCCCTCTTCCTTATCAAGGAGAATCGCTAGAATGCACAGAAAAGTACCCCCCCCCCCCAAAAAAAAAAGGAAAATAGTTTTAGTGGATAGTAGGAGCGGAGTGGGGCATACACATGGAGGTCGGGGGGGGGGGGGGGGGGTTCACCCCTTGTTATGCCCCATTACACTTTTCTTTGCTTTGAGGAATCATTCTTTTCGTTTATTTCTCCACCTTTTCACTTTTTTTCTCTAAATTACTGGTCAGATTTTCAGCCGCTGCCCTTCCCCGAGTGTTTCTACCCCACTGGTCGCGGTAACCATCCACGATAACAGCGGGCCTTTCTTCAATCTCTCCGCGCTCGACCCAGGTCAGATTAGCATGCACCCCCCTGCATGCCTCGTTTTGTTTTCATTTTATAGATCCGCGCCTGACCAGAACACTAATCATTAGTCATCTAAACATACATAATATTCACCCTATTTGTTTCTCTGAGGTCATTTCGCAGCATGTCAATAGAAGGCCTATGAGAAGGCTATAATCCGGAGAAGACCCTACCGTATTTGGGCATTTACGCGCAGCATATTTTTTATTTTCTTTCTTCTGCCCAACCCCCTTCTGAGAACAGCTGATTGGTCCCGAATGACGTATTCCGAGGGCTTTGGTTTTTACCACCGATTTAAGTAGCCTTAATGTCCCACAATGCATGTTTGTTCCGTTGACTGTGCCAAAACATATTTCGCTGATTGCACGAGGAAACGATAATAGCTTGGAAGAGCTATTTGTTTGATGTCGGAAGCGTGTGGCGCAGCGAATGCTACAAACCGACCGTACTTCCGGGTTTTCACCACTCCCTCATCTACTTCAGTGGACCGCTGGTACTGGAGTTCAGGCCTAAAATCCATAATTTAACATTGAGATTAAGGATTGTAGCTTTTGCATATGTAAGTATTGACTATCATGTTATATTTTAGGTGAAGCAAATGTTTTTAAATAATGCAGGAAATGTTAGTTTTAGAATGGCGCGGTCGTCTGGATCTGGATCAGCTTGAGCCTTGATGGCGCGCGAGTAGGGGGAAGCGGGTACGGAACCCTCGACTCATTGCCCACCGAGAAATAGGCGAAGGGTAAGCTCAATAGCCCATCGCGATCGGGCCGGGTGTAGTAGTGTTTTATCTGCCGTGTGAGTGTGAGGCCTGAGCTGAGCTGATCTGGGCCTGGGTTAGACCGAATTTTCCGTCTCTTTCGTTCGTTAGCCTCTTATTGGGGTAGGGTCAGCCGGCTCTCTCTTTAGAGACGGAAACCGTCTATACACATTCCCATGATAACGCCACGGCCATTTCAGGTCGTAGCGTTTAGCCCCCAAAATCCCCCAAAATGTCATTTTACCTCGTGCATGTTATATTGTAAATTAGGCCTAGGCTATAATAATTCAGTTCCACTTACCAACTTGACTGAAATAATCCGTTTAATGGTCCCTTTTAAGGAAATTATGGGTCAAAATCGACATCCATGTTGAAAATCTTGCAAGCCGTGTTAAACTCTCGCTGCCGGAGTCATCTAAATCAATCTCATCCCTTCTAGTCTACGCCGAAGGCAAAATGATTATGAAGGAAAAACTGTGCGCCATCTACACGTTCGTAATGGCGTTATCACAGTTTTTCCTTCATAATCATTTTGCCTTTGGGTGTAGTAGTGTTTTATCTGCCGTGTGAGTGTGAGGCCTGAGCTGAGCTGATCTGGGCCTGGGTTAGACCGAATTTTCCGTCTCTTTCGTTCGTTAGCCTCTTATTGGGGTAGGGTCGGCCGGCTCTCTCTTTAGAGACGGAAACCGTCTATACACATTCCCATGATAACGCCACGGCCATTTCAGGTCGTAGCGTTTAGCCCCCAAAATCCCCCAAAATGTCATTTTACCTCGTGCATGTTATATTGTAAATTAGGCCTAGGCTATAATAATTCAGTTCCACTTACCAACTTGACTGAAATAATCCGTTTAATGGTCCCTTTTAAGGAAATTATGGGTCAAAATCGACATCCATGTTGAAAATCTTGCAAGCCGTGTTAAACTCTCGCTGCCGGAGTCATCTAAATCAATCTCATCCCTTCTAGTCTACGCCGAAGGCAAAATGATTATGAAGGAAAAACTGTGCGCCATCTACACGTTCGTAATGGCGTTATCACAGTTTTTCCTTCATAATCATTTTGCCTTTGGCGTAGACTAGAAGGGATGAGATTGATTTAGGTGACTCCGGCAGCGAGAGTTTAACACGGCTTGCAAGATTTTCAACATGGATGTCGATTTTGACCCATAATTTCCTTAAAAGGGACCATTAAACAGATTATTTCAGTCAAGTTGGTAAGTGGAACTGAATTATTATAGCCTAGGCCTAATTTACAATATAACATGCACGAGGTAAAATGACATTTTGGGGGATTTTGGGGGCAAAACGCTACGACCTGAAATGGCCGTGGCGTTATCATGGGAATGTGTATAGACGGTTTCCGTCTCTAAAGAGAGAGCCGGCCGACCCTACCCCAATAAGAGGCTAACGAACGAAAGAGACGGAAAATTCGGTCTAGGCCTGGGTGAGTATGACATTGCGGAGGCCTGAGGATGAGGCAGGGCATGTCGTTTTCAGTTGGATTTTTTTAAATTTCAAAACATGCCAGGGCAAAGGTACAATTAGATCAAAAAATTGTTTGTTTAAACTTTAATTATTTAAATTTAAAGATAAAGTTGAGTTCTGGTCATGCGATGGCATTGTGAAAGAAACGGTGTGGAATCGATCAGAAAAGGTTGATCATCTAGCATATAAGAATTTGTGTGTATTGCAAGGTTCTGGAATCATCAAAATGATAAGAAATTTGGCCAAGTCTTGGTAAATTGAAGAGCCATGCTTTTCAGGGAACATGTCTTTTCTGATGTTCTTCCACACTTGCATAATAAGAATGAGTAACGTTTACAAATTATTTTTCACCTCTTCCCAGAACTCAACCTTCTCTTTAAGTTAAAGGTAATAGGTCTACAAAGTTTTGGTATGGGGTCATGAATTTGGTTCAAATGAACATATTGGAAGCATATACGATCCTACAATATTCAGTGATCGTTGTCCCTGTCGAAATCGACTCTAAAGTAGGCAAATTCCTGCAAAAAAATATATTCAAAAAATTGACTTGAAAACACATCACACAATTAGTCTGAACCGAGTCAGGAGCAAATTTGAAGAAATTATATTTTTAAATGTTGTAAAACCAAAGATATAAGAAGAAAACTGACCAAGTATCTGTACTAAAAATCGTACATGTAAAATTGGTCGTAGACATTCGACAGCTGAATATGACGCGCACGGTTGCATTACGTGCGTTCTCGAATCCAAAATCGTACCTCACACACACACTCTCGCCATACCGCGAATGGTCCGTCGTGGGGAGCTAGCCGGCTGAGAGTTTGCAGCGATACCAACGCAGCTTCGGAGCTCCGCAGCGCGCCATTTTAGCCGGACTCGGAAAGGTTTGCGATGGGAAGGCAGCGGCCTAGCTTTTTGCCCAAATAACGCTAGATCGGCTGCTGGCAAAATGAAAATAACTACGATCGAGAACATCGTCGGTTTCTTAACTTTTCAGTGAGATAATTCTGAATTCTAATTGAGACTATATAATAAATTAAATCGACAAAGAAACCTTGGTAGAACTCTTATAACTATACAAAAGCTTGTTTATTTCTTCATTTGACATTTTGTTTTCGACCATTTTTTCGTGCGCGAGTCAATGTAAACTATGTATTACCAAACTTTCAACACGCAAGGAACGGGGAACACTCGCGGACCTCGTAACAAATTTGTTGCAAAAAAAAATTTTCAAGGGTGATTTTGAAGCAGTGAAGAACATTGGCGCTGCAATGCGCAGAAATATACTTGAAAGAAACTTAAAAAATAATACCTGTATTTTCAGAAAATCGTATTTGTATTAGTGTACCTAGATGTGACTTGTTTATAAATCAGAATTTATGAAGATTTGTTGGGAAAAAATGTCAATTTTTTCCGTTTGGTGGTCATTTCTAGGCTAATATTTTAAAAGTTGCATCAGTAATGGGCCCGATGTTTCTCTTATCGTACTCGCATGTTATTTCTACATAGATTAAACATAGGATGGTTAAGGGTAAGACCAGATAACATTATAAAAAAGATATATCCTTCCACTCTCCCATATCCAAGTTTTGGGCTGATTATTGCCGACCCACCGCAGCAAGGCCATTCAGATTTTCGTACGCGCGCAAAGCGCCCTCTAGTGCCCCATGAATGTGCCTATCTAAAGTTATGAAATTGTAAATAATAAACACTTTACGTTGAATAGCTCCCTCTCAAGGTCAAGATATTAATTAAGCTATAAAACAATGTTTATTGACTAAAATCGACCGATTAGCTATTCTCGTTCGGAAATTATATACCACAACTACATACTCTGAGATTTTCATGGTCGCAGCTACCATTGTACGGATGTAGGAGCTATTTGAAATTTTAAAAATTTACCGGGAGCACCGGTAAATCTTTATATTCCATTTTTCTCCAAAGCAGAAGTGTTTTAGGGGCTAAAATTAATGGAGTTTTTAATACATCCACAGGGGCATCCTAATATATCAAAATTGTAAAGAATCACTATCTACCCATTTTTACAAATTTCCCAAAACTTTGTAATACCTTTAAGGTACTAGATCTAGATCTATGTCCCTTTTGCAGCCAACCTCAAATGCTGTAGAACTTTGCAGGAATTATGAATATGTCATGTAGATCTATGTCCTATCCATGGGTGTCGATCCTTACGTAATACCTATTGTTCAGGGGGGGATGAATGAATAGATCATCCCCCCCTGATGAATAGGTATCAGTGACAGATCGACACCCATGGTCCTATCGGTGAAATTTAAACGTTAGCAGTGTCCTCATATTCAAATTATGCAAGGAAACCCGTTTACTTGCTAGACTTCACTGTCAGACACTATTCAGTGACTGACTGGCTTTTTTTCTTCTTTGGTAATAACATACATGAAAAGAGTTGTAAAGGGTACATGAGCATTTGTCTACATCAATAACCCACTTCTTGTGATGGCCAAGATTAAACTGATTGAATCTTTGCGCAGCATAAAACGTATGACCATTCGGTACAATTGTCTGAAAATCAAGACTATTACTTTTGGGCTCTTTAGCCCTAAAGTCGATTTGACAACTAAAAGTCGTTACTTTCCCACTTGAAGACATTTTCAAGCCCCACCTTTTTTTTAGGGAAGTTCTAAATTAGTATTATCTTTCAAATGCAGTCGGGATTTAACTTTTTCATTTTTTGGCCTGCAAATGGGACATAGTACCTTTAAGATAGAATTAAGATTAGAATAAGAGTCATGTTGCCTTTGGAGTTTGGACCCAATAAATACCGGTAAGTTGGCTCTGCAATTTAAACTATTGAAACAGACTTTTTGCTTGGAGTTTTAAGTGTTGTCATGGTTGTGTTCTGACTCAAAACAGATCTACTGGTATAAGAAAAATGAATGAATGAGTTCTAGAGCTTGAGAGTGATGGTCAAGGTGGTTTCAATTGAAACTTTTGCAGAGATTGGATAAGGCCCCCCCCCCCAAAAAAAAAGTGTTTCTCGTCCGGACTTGGAAAAAGAAGGATTGAAGGAGGAGGAGGCAGGGCATTCCTAATTTACTATTCACTATTTTGCATTTCTTTTGCAAATTTTTTGTCAATATGGCTGCCATGCTAAATATACATTTTGTTTAAATAGCTTCTAAATTGATACAAATCAATTGTTTTGTCTTACATTGCATCAGTATCACAGCACAATATCTGTGAATAAATAGGCTTGGCCAGCTTTAATTTATTGCTGGCCAAGCCTATTTATTCACAGATATTGTGCTGTGAGAATACTGATGCAATGTAGGACAAAATAATTGATTTGTATCACTTTAGAAGCTATTTAAGCAAAATGTATATCACACAGCTATTTTTTGTTGATTTTTTCCTGGGGGGGGGGGGGGGGATTTTTTTCTCCTGAATAGTAAATAGGAGGCCGTTGGGAATGAGATGTTTTTTACTTTTATTCGAAATCTAATAATTGGTAATCTTATCTCCTTGATGATAATTCCCTTAGCCTTGAGTTTTTAGTTTTTATCACCTTTATTATGATTTCAATTAGACAGTGGAAATGAGGTTGATTCAATATATAAGTTTTTTGGACTTTTTCTGTAAAACTTTACTCTCTGTACCACATGAACAATTATTGAGCAAACTCAAAGCATATACGGTTGATGTGAATGCACAGCTCGCTGAATAATGTGTAGAGTCAGGAATGGAATACCACAGGGGAGGGTTCTCTGTCCAGCAGCTGGAGACAGCTTTCTTCCAGAATCTTTGGTATTCTGAAAGGTAGGCCCCTATTACAATTCAGAAATTTCTATTTCCCAATTGTATGCCCTCTTACTATGATTATTGTGGACGTCGAAGGGCCTACATGTACATGTAGATTCACCATTTGGCTGAGTTGAGAAACTTGTCACAACGTATAGACTTTACCGTAGTACAATGTAACTGATTTTTTTAATTTGTTGTTGTTTTGTTTGTTGTTGATCATGAAGGTACTATTATAATCATGCTCAGGGTACAAGCAAAAAATTGATCAGAGGTTTGAATTAGGGAAGGGGAGCTCAGGGAGTGTGGGGTTGCATGTTGTCTTGTGTTATATGGTTTGATTTGATTTGATTTCATTTTTTTCTGCATTCATGTAAGCATACAATATTTTGATATCAATAATAATATAAAGTACATTAAGTATTTTTCTGACAATGAATCATAAATATACATATACATGTATATAAATTGTTATTTTCCAAAACAAAATGATAAACCGTCATAAATACATGTACTAAATTTCCTCAAACATTATAAAACATACAATTATTTGCTGAAGGAGGACTGTCATTGTAAGCAGATTGCTTGATAATACGACAGCCCCAGAAAAAAACTCATGAAATAGATTAACACATTTAAAGCAGAAACGGATAGGTAATTGAAAATACAAATTTTGATGATATTGACAATACAGATGAGGATGATGATGATAAAAATGATGATGATAATTGATGATGATGATGATGATGATAATGATTCGATATGAAAGAAGAGATGACACAAAATGATAAAGACTGAAGAGTCGATACAGAAATTTTACCTTGATTAATCTGATAACAGTGTTTTAACTTTGGCCTATATAGTCTTGTCATTTTTTCCCCTTCACACTGCAATCTAGATTTGGGCCCAAATTCTGAAATTCTTTACAAATATACAGTACATGTACATTTGTAGGGCTCAATTACAGTACACAGACTTTAAAATCGATCCAGACCACCTTAACAAAAAGTTAGTGTGGGAAATGACGAATTGGACCATTTATGTAACAGATGAAATGAAAAAAAGACTTAATAAATTTAATTTTCATTAAATATTTGGTTTGCTCTTTTATTACGGATGTGCCCAATTTTACTGAATGAAAATATGATAGTCGGTTATGGAAATGTAACATATCGTTCCAGAATCACAAAAGTGATTACACCCTGTACATGGTTAAAGTCTAGAAGGATTGAATTATGAACAAATTGACAATACAAAATCATGTACCCATTGTAACTATCAGATCAGAAAGAACAGGTTTTAAAATAAATTGTGATATGATTCAAAAGCTATTTACATGTACATGTATGCCCTACCACATACATGTACATTGTACATGTACTTTACATACATGTACACTTCTGTTGTGGACTTATTGTCTGTCAGTGTCAAATATAAAATCAGCAGATATAGTGCATGATGTATTGAAGCAAATCATACGGTACCAATATAATGAGGTTTCAGATATTGTCCTTGGCGGCGGCTTGGCCAGACAATCTATTTTGGCATTGTTCATAAAAGTTGGATTTGCAAACATGTCCAGTACCATGAGGTTGTTGTGATTGTGATCGAACAGAGATGAATTTCTTTGACATTTCAATTTACCAACTACATGTACACCTCTAGTGCTGTACACACTAAAGGAAAGTAAGGAACCCTTTCCATCTTCTGCCATACTGTACGTCAAGATAATATGTCTGTCATGATGTCTTCAATATCTGAAATTATAAAAAAAATATTTGTAGAATGCTAAGTAATCAGGTAAAATCAGCCACTTGACTTGAACTTTAATAAAGAGAGCTTTTGAAAAGATACAGGGTATGGCAATTGCCTTCAGTATGATTTAATAAAATCTCATTAAAAAAATGATAGGTCACACAAAGCACATGATAATTTCTTTAAAAAGGAAAATGCGAACAAAATCATGCAAAAAGCATTATTCCATACAATTTTGCATGTTGGACTATAAAACCAATACCCTCAATATCTGCCTAGGGCCTGGATTGTGCATGTCTGTTTGGAGCTAGAAGGGCATTAAATCACTTTAGTTAGCAGAATTTAGAACCCTTCTGGCTTCAAACAGACATTTACAGTACATGTGCAATTAGTATCCGGAAACCTTCATCAATTCTTCATGGAGCTTTAAGCCTCAAGTCTCAACACCTACAGTACGTAGTTTACCCTACACTGCACAGGCTTTAATACTATACATGTACAACATTTTGACTTACTGAAATGTGAATGGCCTGTAAATGCCGAAGACCTGCACTGTGTGTGTTTCCTTCACTTTGTCATTGCCATCTTTTGATGAAGACAAGAACGTACCGTACATGTAATGGGGCTTAGTCATAAACAAATTCCAGTTGAGAGTTGTTCACATGTTGTATCATATCTCATTATTGAGGGATGCTTTTAATACACAAGTCAATCTTGAGTATAATGTATACATGCATAGGCCTAAACAGTATTGCCAGCTGAAAAATATTCAAAATATTAATCCCATTTCCTTACTTTTCTTCTTTCCACCTTTCCTTCAGCTTTTGTGAGGGTTTACACTATAGGGGGATTAGTTAATGTGATTTTTAAAAAAAGTGTTCTTGAGGTTTAGAATTTTTTTTACTTGACATTGTACACTATGTGAAGATTTCAATATCTTTGTCATCATTTATGGTAAAATGAGAGTGTAGATTTGAACTGGAGCTACACATGTAGATGAAAAAGAACTTGAAAATTCAAATGTGGAGATACATGTGTACCGTAATTAACGTTGTATTAACCGCCCTCGTGTATTAACCGCACCCCTCTTTTTCGCCCTTTATTTATTTATTTATTTTTTTTTGCCGACTTTTTTCGCCGGGTCCGTGTTAAAAAACCCACGCGGGAAGGCCTTTCATTTTACTGCGAGGTGCAGCTGAATGTATAAGATCATTAATGTAAATTTAAAAAACAGTACAGGTCCTAGGATAGGACCTTGTGGTACACCATGTAATAGAAGAAAAATTGGAGGAATTATTATTATAAACTACATATTGAAATCTATCAGAAAGATTAATTTCAAACCAAGATGACAGACAAATTTGAGTGTTGTTTTAGTTTCTGAGTGGTGGGTCAACACACCGATTACTGAGCTGAGAGACATTGCCAGGCATAGCGCCATAAATCGAAACTTTTTTTTTTTTTTTTTTTTTTGTGTACCGTGTATAAACCGCACCCCTGACTTTGAAATTTTTTTCGGCGGCAAAAAGGTGCGGTTTATACACCGTTAATTACGGTATGTAAACATAACAATATGGGTTACTACATGTACATGTACATGTGCATGTACATCAAAATATGTAAATGTTTCAGCTACAAATAGTGTACACATTAAATCTACAGCGATAGTGCATTGACTGTTCATACATATCCTGTCTCTGGTTTGATCTTCTTTATTTACACTGTTCAGATGGCAAACATCTTGGGGTAATCAAGCGTGCATAAGAAACGTTCTGGCCCAGGTAATTTGGTCAACGCCTTGGCCGGCTATAAATACTTCAGCATTGTGATGTCATTGTCACCTCGTTCTCATCCAATACTGATCATGATCATAATGCCATCCACAGCAGTGCTGTACTCTTGTACTCTTTGCCTTCATTGCACACATACTATATGGACATCTTTACATGTTTATTACATGTATGTTAATGAGCAGGTTAATAAACATCATAGTACATGTATATGAAGTAAAATATGCTTTGGGATGGAAAAATGAATACTTGTAGATCCTGTATTTACCGTACATGTAGCGGTATGAATCACTCAAACTTATTACTGGAAAATGTTATGCAGCAATTGAAAATGTGAAAAGGAGGTCATAAACACGTACCACAATCTACCCTTTTTAAAGGGATAAAATGGTTGTGGTTAGATTTGAAATAGGCCACCACTTGATTCAAAACTGAAAAAAGAGAACAAACTTGAAAGATAAATTAAATCCAATAAGATGCAAAAGAACACAAGAATCGAAAGAGAATTGAGTGATTTGTTTAAGTGAAGATATTGTTTGAATATAACTCTTAACAAGTACATGTTTACTTTGAAAATATGCCCTGTTTATTAAATATACTTTTCAGGTTATGATTATTGACAAATGTGGTAAATTTTAACATGAAAGAAAAAGATGTCTTGTACAGCCATTTTGGGTTTTTCTTATAACTTTACATTGTAGGTGTTTTGTAAAATCTTGTCATGGTAAGGAGATCCGAGGTTGACATTTTGTAGGATTGCATTCTAATATTTTGAGGTAACTTTCACTGACTTGTCCCTTTAATCGTCAGTTGAGAAGTATACCACATACCAGGCAGTTAGATGCATGCACATGCCAGCAACAAGGCTGAAGATGCTTGCATTGACAAGGAAGTTATTACATGTAGGAATATTTGTCATTTCATACCAGGGTTCAAGCCACAAATACTTCTTATTTAACGACTACTGGCTTTAGCTCTCTGTTTATCAATTGGCATTCGGCAGCTGTTCTCACTGCCTGCTGCTGTTCTGTCTTCCAAGTTACATGTACTTGCAGGATTAGGAGTAACAGTTATAATTGATAATACAAAAACATTAATGATAATAATAATGATAATCAATATTATAATAATAATAAAATAATAACAATAAAATAAATGATAATAAAATAATAATGATAATGATAGTACTGATGATGATGATGATAATAATAATAGGGGGGGGGGGGGGGGGGGCTCACCAAGTTTGTACACCAGCTTTTAAGCTGACTATTTTTGTTTTGTTATGTTAGGGGTGGGAGGGGCATACCAAACTGTTATGACCTTTAATCTGATTGAAAATTGTCTGGGGCTTAATACCAAAAGCTGTACATGAGCTTTAATGTGATTTGTAGTTGTGATTCCTTTCAGTATTCCTATTCACGCTCTGATTGTTGATTTCCTGATGGTTATCATGTACTTGTAGGCCTAATCATTTAAGCCAACTTCCTTGTTAGCACTGCATATTCTGTAATCTCTATTGCCGTATACAACATGATACATGCATCTACATACCTACCAGGCTACCCTCCTTATTTTATGTTGACAGATTGACTCTCGCAGACTGCATGAAGCTTTGATTACTGAGTGTCTTACATGCAGTACTCATGCATGGGCAATTAGGCATTACAGATATTAGGAATATAGTACATGTATTTATAATTAATTTCAAAATTTGAAATAAGTGAAACATTAATTTAGAAATTATTGATATTGTACATGTAAATCATAAATGGAAACATATCACCTCATGAACAATTTCTCCAGGCTCATTAATATACAAAATAACATTAAATGAATCCATGGTAAGCTTTCAGTAATTTTGGTTGGCTGAGAGCAAAAGTTGAATTAGAAATTTAGCATTTTTTAATGATAACAATTAAGTTTTATGAAAATGGGCCCTGAACCTGCAAACTATTCCAACACATTCATGTACATTGTACATGACTACATGTACACTACATTTATACTGTACATGTACATCCTGCAAAGTGATTATCTATACTATTAATACGCAAAATCGCCGCGGGGGGTCCAAACGGGTACAAAACGGTTCCTCAAAAACGTCTTTCCCCGACCCCGCTCGCCTCCGCCGTGGCGCGGGAACGGTGGCACAATTCCACGAGGCCTGTCTCCCGTAACCCGCGTGCCACCTCGACCCCGCGATCGACGTCCATGCCGTTAAACGCGGTTTCGGGGTGCCGGGGAGGACGGGCGGACGAGAGCACGGCGGGCGTGGTGGATTGCGAGGAGGCGACGAACCCGCGAGAGCGAGTCGACAAGGCGTGCACCCGCCCTCTGTCTAATTATCAAAGAGAGACGAAGAGACACACGATGGACGAGAATCCACTCGCATCAACGGGTGTAGCAAGTCTTATTGTAAAGGCTGCGGCGTATCTCGAGTAAGGCCTCTTGCTATAGGATTCGCTTTGTAGCGTGTAAGAGAAATACACATTAACAGATGACTCACGCGGGTGAGGGGGTGTAAGAGAAATACACATTAACAGATGACTCACGCGGGTGAGGGGGTGTAAGAAATATACGCTCTCACGGGTTGGGCTTACCCGTGTTATGCGTCTTTCTATAGGATATGCTTTGTAGGCCAGGCGCCCATAGTGTGTACGTGTATTTCACGCTCACCTTCACACACTTTCACACACTCGATTTGAGTCGTGGCGATTGCGACAATTGGCGCAAACCATGGACCTATTTTCGCGTAAAATCTTTACTCTGAAAATAATTATACAAATTCTGTGATCTATGCCAACATATGCATAGTCCAAGCTTCTGTTTTATTGGTCTTTTCATGAAAACTACCTCGAAATAACAACAATAATAACGCAAATAGATCTGTGATAGTACGCCTAACCAATCTGCGATTTATGCACACACACAGAGTATACAGGATTTCAAATGCCTTCCAGCGCCCAACTCAGGCGGGTCATCACGGCGCTCAAGCCATCGTTTTACTGCGCCGCAGTTACTGCACTACACTGTATAGATTTGATTTCCGTATGTTTGATTTCGTTTAGCGTTCGTTATTTGAAACTTTTGAACTCCGAAAGACTGTAAATATGTTAAATAGACTCTTGATGTTGGATTTCTTTTCTACTGACCTGTTAATGAAGGCATGAGGGATAAACAAAAAAAATAAGGACTGCTCTGTAATTGGATGGTGGTGGAAATTATCACTCCCTCGATTTCGTTCAAATACTGGCCCTTCTATACCCCCTCGGCTTTGCCTTGGGTGATAGAAGGACCGGTATGAACACCACCTTGGAAATGATAATTTCATCCTCATGAGCAGTCAATATTTGTATATTTTCACTGAGACCTCTGGGACCTCTCTGAAGTTCTTTGTATCATCTATGCAAAATATCATTTTGTTGATAATTTTGTTTAATAGAACATGTAGTTTTAATAATGTATGTTAAGCCAAATTGAACAATTATTGTTACTCATGTTTTGATTTGGAACAAGTTCTAATTAGAGATGAGTGAAAATATGAAAAATGAGAATGGGAGGATTGAGAACAGTATTCGTAAGAAACTGGACGGGAAATGGATAATGAGAATAAGGATATATATGGGAATGAATGAAAAACAATAATCATAAATAATGAAAGTGAAAACGAAAGTTAAAGCGTAAAATAGTTTGCATCAGTTTGTTTACAAATTACTAATTTAATTTTTTCTTTTAATCTTCAAGTTTTATTATATGTTACAAATAAAAAAAAACATTTCAAAATGATATATGAAACAGCAAACAAAAGGTTAATATTCTATCGAATTAAATATTAATAACAAGAGTAGAAAAAGAATAAAAGGATAAAAAGTAGGCCTATACCAAGAGGGGAAAATGAAATTGAAAATAAAAGGGGAAAAAAAAAACAGAAAAACAAACATGAAAATTTAAAAAATCGATAGCACATCATTACAACCACCCACCCCCTAGAATCCCGTGGATTTTCCACGGGTCCTCCTAGTATATTTTATTGCGTGGTTGATGGCAATTTCGATGACAGGGATTCCTGCTTGCATTCCAACATAATGTATATTACATTCTTCCTGAAAACTGGCCCTGGATGCTCCTGGTATTAGTCATCAGTAGTCGATTTTAAAAATAGCCCATTTGAAATATTGGCATCACTAACTGATTGTGTAAAGTACGACGGCGATGTGCAGTAATATATTTACATAATGAAATCACATGTGTTATCGATTGTGAATGTCTAGACATTTATAGATAAAAAGTACTTCATTTTCTATTGCTTACCAAAAGTGAACTTCATACTTGTAAAATTATCAATGCAGTGCATCAAATTAAAAGATGAATATTGAGGTGGGCTGTTGAGCTCTTCAACGCTATGTACACATTAATATGTACATGTCAGATTTTTGAATCAAATCTAAGAGGAAACTATTGCTTCATAACTTTCTTATTGTATGTCTGATTTTGTTTAAATTTCACCACTCTGCTTCTCTAATTTACAGATATGTGCTCTCTTTTACAGTAATTTGCTATTAAGGTTGAATTTTCTTTTTAACTTTCAATATCTATTTACAGAAATATTTGAAGCTCATACTTTTAGTGTAGTATAATGACAAGGAACCCTAACATTCAGAGCAGAAAAGTTTTTAGCTGATTGGTACTACTTACATGTAGCTGTACACTTTGAAAACACCCCATAGTGGACTGTAACTTATTAATATGTAACATGAAGAGTAACATGGAACTATTTTTCCTTTGCTTTTGTCACTGACAGCAACCATACTAGTCTTCCAAGATGGCGACCGATGCACTCAACCTACTTCAGCAGTTGAAGCAAGAGACGGGGAATCTCAGGAAACTTGCAGACACCGTCAGCAAGGCCGAACTCACCAAGGAGTTTGGCAACGTTCTCGAAGAAGTGATCTCCACCTTGAACTCTGTTAACACAGACCTTTGTGTGGGTGAGTTGAAAGGTCACCGCTCACCTAACAATCCGCCTGACCAGACTTCTTTCAGGGCAGGATTTTTAAAGGCTAAAAGCCCCACTGCACTACTTATAGCTACTTGTGCCCTCTGTAGCAAACAATGCCTAATCGGTGCCTTTTGGTCCCCCATGATCCCCTTTTTTTAATGTTAATTTAGAGCTGATTTGATGTGATAACCAACTGTCAGTTACCTTGCAGGGAGGTCTAATCCCCCCTGGCCAAGCTAGTGCAGACAGGCATTATGTTGATCAAATTTTGTTCTTAAAATGAGCAATTATTATATTTTTTTCTTTGTATTGCTATATTCTTCAAATAAATGTCCCTGAAACAATATGCATACATGAAGGAATGAATGAAACGATCATTAAATCAAACATGGACAGCTTACCTTTAAACGCCAGTAAACAAAACAAAAATAAATAACAAATACAGTCAACAGAGAAAGAAGAATTACCAGCTCTAGGTATTTAGGAAAAGAAGAGTGAAATGTGTATTGGAAATGGGAAATTAAGCAGTAGTCACAACTTGTCGAACTAAACAGTATACAATTTTCTTTCCCTTTTTTTGTTGTTGCCAGGTTCATCTGCTTTTGTCCAAGAATATGATGACCTCCTCAATGGTGCAGTTGCTAATTTCATCACAATCAGCAACCAGCTTGGTGGTGATATCGCAGAGGAGGTATGGAAATCTTTATTAAAGTTTAGGGAATATTGATATCTTCCATTTTTCCTGGTGGAGGAGGATAACTTAAAGATGTTCATGCATGGGTATAAAGTCGTTCGTGAAGTAGGCAATGGGCGAACACTGAGCCAACGGGTATTATGCTCCCGTACGGAAGTAGGCATAAAGGGACACTAGTACGCACGGGAGCGTAATACTTGTTGGCTCAGTGTGCTGCCCTCTATATACCCACGCATGAGCAACTTTAAAATTAGAATAAATTGTCCTCATTTTTGGAATTCCAAGCCCAGGCATTGTTGGAGAGGAGGGAGGGATGACACCCCCATTTAAAGTTTAATTTGAACAAGTCTGTTATTGTTGTCAGCAGTATTGTTGGTTACTTGTCTTTTTATGCCTCCGTTACGAAGTAGCCGGAGGCATTATGTTTTCGGGTTGTCCGTCCGTCCGTCCGTCCGTCCGTACGTACGTCCGAGTTTGCGATGGTATGCTTGTGTGTTTAGTTTTACGTATGAGATATCCTTGTGTGTCACTTTAGACTTGTGTGTCTAGCCACACAAGAAAACTATCATATTCAGTGTCTAAGATGTCTGACATGTCATTTCTAATCAACTAAGATTTAGTCACACAAGAAAAATTTCTCCCAAAAAAAACCCAAAATAAATGTCTAAATTTTAGAGAGGGGTTGTGTCCAAGTAGCCAAACGGAATAGTGCCATCTACAGTTGACATCCAGGTAGCTAGGTACTATGCGCATCTGCAGTACTTGTGTGTGTGTGTGTGACTTGTTAGTGTGTAGTATTTGTAAGCAAAGTAGTAGGCAGTGTATGGCTGTGTTTGTGTGTGTGTGTGTGTGTCATGGGTGGATGGTTTTGTGTCTGCCACACAAGCCCTAATTTTCTTGAATTGGACAGGGGTAGACAATAATGTCTTTCTGCCACACAAGCCCTAATTTTCTTGAATTGGACAGGGGTAGACAATATCTTTCTGCCACACTAGCCTTAATTTTCATGACTTGGACAGAGGTATATAATACATGTAATGTTTTTTTATGCCACACAAGCCTTAATTTTCTTGACTTGGACAGGGGTAGACAATAATGTCGTTCTGCCACACTAGCCTTAATTTTCATGACTTGGACAGCGGTATATAATACATGTAATGTCTTTCTGCCACACAAGCCCCAATTTTCTTGACTTGGACAGGGGAAGATAATAATGTCTTTCTGACACACAAGCCTTAATTTTCTTGACTTGGACTGGGGTAGATAATAATGTCTTTCTGCCACACAAGCCTCTATTTTCTTGACTTGGACAGGGGTAGATAATAATGTCTTTCAGCCACACAAGCCCTAATTTTCTTGACTTGGACAGGGGTAGACAATGTGTTTCTGCCACACAAGCCTTAATTTTCTTGACTCAGACAGGGGTAGACAATAATGTCGTTCTGCCACACAAGCCTTAATTTTCATGACTTGGACAGAGGTATATAATACATGTAATGTCTTTCTGCCACACAAGCCCATTATTTTCTTGACTTGGACAGGGGAAGATAATAATGTCTTTCTGACACACAAGCCTTAATTTTCTTGACTTGGACTGGAGTAGATAATAATGTCTTTCTGCCACACAAGCCTTTATTTTCTTGACTTGGACTGGGGTAGACAATAATGTCTTTCTGTCACACAAGCCTTAATTTTCTTGACTTGGACAGGGGTAGACAATAATGTCTTTCTGCCACACAAGCCCTAATTTTCTTGACTTGGACAGTGGTACAGGTATATAATACATGTAATGTTTTTATGCCACACAAGCTCATTATTTTCTTGACTTGGACTGGGGTAGACAATAATGTCTTTCTGCCACACAAGCCTTAATTTTCTTGACTTGGACAGGGGTAGACAATAATGTCTTTCTGCCACACAAGCCCTAATTTTCTTGACTTTGACAGTGGTACAGGTATATAATACATGTAATGTTTTTATGCCACACAAGCCTTAATTTTCTTTACTGGGACAGGGTAGACGATAATGTCTTTCTGCCACACAAGCCTTAATTTTCATGACTTGGACAGGGGTAGATAATAATGTCTTTCTGCCACACAAGCCTTAATTTTCATGACTTGGACAGGGGTAGACAATAATGTCTTTCTGCCACACAAGCCTTAATTTTCTTGACTTGGACTGGGGTAGATGACAATATCTTTCTGACACACAAGCCTTAATTTTCATGACTTGGACAGAGTTATATAATACATGTAATGTTTTTTTATGCCACACAAGCCTTAATTTTCTTGACTTGGACAGGGGTTGATAATAATGTCTTTCTGTCACACAAGCCTTAATTTTCTTGACTTGGACAGGGGTAGATAATAATGTCTTTCTGCCACACAAGCCTTAATTTTCATGACTTGGACAGGGGTAGACAATAATGTCTTTCTGCCACACAAGCCTTAATTTTCTTGACTTGGACAGGGGTAGATAATAATGTCTTTCTGTCACACAAGCCTTAATTTTCTTGACTTGGACAGGGGTAGATAATAATGTCTTTCTGCCACACAAGCCTTAATTTTCATGACTTGGACAGGGGTATATAATACATGTAATGTTTTTTTTATGCCACACAAGCCCTAATTTTCTTGACTTGGACAGGGGTATATAATACATGTAATGTTTTTTTTATGCCACACAAGCCCTAATTTTCTTGACTTGGACAAGGGTATATAATACATGTAATGTTTTTTTATGCCACACAAGCCCTAATTTTCATGACTTGGACTGGAGTAGACAATATTGTCGTTCTGCCACACTAGCCTTAATTTTCATGACTTGGACAGCGGTATATAATACATGTAATGTCTTTCTGCCACACAAGCCCCAATTTTCTTGACTTGGACAGGGGAAGATAATGTCTTTCTGACACACAAGCCTTAATTTTCTTGACTTGGACTGGGGTAGATAATAATGTCTTTCTGCCACACAAGCCTCTATTTTCTTGACTTGGACAGGGGTAGATAATAATGTCTTTCAGCCACACAAGCCCTAATTTTCTTGACTTGGACAGGGGTAGACAATGTGTTTCTGCCACACAAGCCTTAATTTTCTTGACTCGGACAGGGGTAGACAATAATGTCGTTCTGCCACACAAGCCTTAATTTCCATGACTTGGACAGAGGTATATAATACATGTAATGTCTTTCTGCCACACAAGCCCATTATTTTCTTGACTTGGACAGGGGAAGATAATAATGTCTTTCTGACACACAAGCCTTAATTTTCTTGACTTGGACTGGAGTAGATAATAATGTCTTTCTGCCACACAAGCCTTTATTTTCTTGACTTGGACTGGGGTAGACAATAATGTCTTTCTGCCACACAAGCCTTAATTTTCTTGACTTGGACAGGGGTTGATAATAATGTCTTTCTGTCACACAAGCCTTAATTTTCTTGACTTGGACAGGGGTAGATAATAATGTCTTTCTGCCACACAAGCCTTAATTTTCATGACTTGGACAGGGGTAGACAATAATGTCTTTCTGCCACACAAGCCTTAATTTTCTTGACTTGGACAGGGGTAGATAATAATGTCTTTCTGTCACACAAGCCTTAATTTTCTTGACTTGGACAGGGGTAGATAATAATGTCTTTCTGCCACACAAGCCTTAATTTTCATGACTTGGACAGGGGTATATAATACATGTAATGTTTTTTTTATGCCACACAAGCCCTAATTTTCTTGACTTGGACAGGGGTATATAATACATGTAATGTTTTTTTTATGCCACACAAGCCCTAATTTTCTTGACTTGGACAAGGGTATATAATACATGTAATGTTTTTTTTATGCCACACAAGCCCTAATTTTCATGACTTGGACTGGAGTAGACAATAATGTCGTTCTGCCACACTAGCCTTAATTTTCATGACTTGGACAGCAGTATATAATACATGTAATGTCTTTCTGCCACACAAGCCCCAATTTTCTTGACTTGGACAGGGGAAGATAATGTCTTTCTGACACACAAGCCTTAATTTTCTTGACTTGGACTGGGGTAGATAATAATGTCTTTCTGCCACACAAGCCTCTATTTTCTTGACTTGGACAGGGGTAGATAATAATGTCTTTCAGCCACACAAGCCCTAATTTTCTTGACTTGGACAGGGGTAGACAATGTGTTTCTGCCACACAAGCCTTAATTTTCTTGACTCGGACAGGGGTAGACAATAATGTCGTTCTGCCACACAAGCCTTAATTTCCATGACTTGGACAGAGGTATATAATACATGTAATGTCTTTCTGCCACACAAGCCCATTATTTTCTTGACTTGGACAGGGGAAGATAATAATGTCTTTCTGACACACAAGCCTTAATTTTCTTGACTTGGACTGGAGTAGATAATAATGTCTTTCTGCCACACAAGCCTTTATTTTCTTGACTTGGACTGGGGTAGACAATAATGTCTTTCTGCCACACAAGCCTTAATTTTCTTGACTTGGACAGGGGTAGACAATAATGTCTTTCTGCCACACAAGCCCTAATTTTCTTGACTTGGACAGTGGTACAGGTATATAATACATGTAATGTTTTTATGCCACACAAGCCTTAATTTTCTTGACTTGGACTGGGGTAGACAATAATGTCTTTCTGCCACACAAGCCTTAAATTTCTTGACTTGGACAGGGGTAGACAATAATGTCTTTCTGCCACACAAGCCCTAATTTTCTTGACTTTGACAGTGGTACAGGTATATAATACATGTAATGTTTTTATGCCACACAAGCCTTAATTTTCTTTACTGGGACAGGGGTAGACGATAATGTCTTTCTGCCACACAAGCCTTAATTTTCATGACTTGGACAGGGGTACATAATAATGTCTTTCTGCCACACAAGCCTTAATTTTCATGACTTGGACAGGGGTAGACAATAATGTCTTTCTGCCACACAAGCCTTAATTTTCTTGACTTGGACTGGGGTAGATGACAATATCTTTCTGACACACAAGCCTTAATTTTCATGACTTGGACAGAGGTATATAATACATGTAATGTTTTTTTATGCCACACAAGCCCTAATTTTCTTGACTTGGACAGGGGTAGATAATAATGTCTTTCTGTCACACAAGCCTTAATTTTCATGACTTGGACAGGGGTATATAATACATGTAATGTTTTTTTTATGCCACACAAGCCCTAATTTTCTTGACGTGGACAGGGGTAGACAATAATGTCTTTCTGCCACACAAGCCTTAATTTTCTTGACTTGGACAGGGGTAGATAATAATGTCTTTCTGTCACACAAGCCTTAATTTTCTTGACTTGGACAGGGGTAGATAATAATGTCTTTCTGCCACACAAGCCTTAATTTTCATGACTTAGACAGGGGTATATAATACATGTAATGTTTTTTTTTTATGCCACACAAGCCCTAATTTTCTTGACTTGGACAGGGGTATATAATACATGTAATGTTTTTTTTATGCCACACAAGCCCTAATTTTCTTGACTTGGACAGGGGTATATAATACATGTAATGTTTTTTTTATGCCACACAAGCCCTAATTTTCATGACTTGGACTGGAGTAGACAATAATGTCTTTCTGTCACACAAGCCTTAATTTTCATGACTTGGACAGGGGTAGATAATAATGTCTTTCTGTCACACAAGCCTTAATTTTCATGACTTGGACAGGGGTAGATAATAATGTCTTTCTGTCACACAAAGCCTTAATTTTCATGACTTGGACAGGGTAGACAATAATGTCTTTCTGCCACACAAGCCTTAATTTTCATGACTTGGACAGGGGTAGACAATAATATCTTTCTGTCACACAAGCCTTAATTTTCATGACTTGGACAGGGGTAGACAATAATGTCTTTCTGCCACACAAGCCTTAATTTTCTTGACTTGGACTGGGGTAGATGACAATATCTTTCTGACACACAAGCCTTAATTTTCATGACTTGGACAGAGGTATATAATACATGTAATGTTTTTTTATGCCAAACAAGCCCTAATTTTCTTGACGTGGACAGGGGTAGACAATAATGTCTTTCTGCCACACAAGCCTTAATTTTCTTGACTTGGACAGGGGTAGATAATAATGTCTTTCTGTCACACAAGCCTTAATTTTCTTGACTTGGACAGGGGTAGATAATAATGTCTTTCTGCCACACAAGCCTTAATTTTCATGACTTGGACAGGGGTATATAATACATGTAATGTTTTTTTTTATGCCACACAAGCCCTAATTTTCTTGACTTGGACAGGGGTATATAATACATGTAATGTTTTTTTTATGCCACACAAGCCCTAATTTTCTTGACTTGGACAGGGGTATATAATACATGTAATGTTTTTTTTATGCCACACAAGCCCTAATTTTCATGACTTGGACTGGAGTAGACAATAATGTCTTTCTGTCACACAAGCCTTAATTTTCATGACTTGGACAGGGGTAGATAATAATGTCTTTCTGTCACACAAGCCTTAATTTTCTTGACTTGGACAGGGGTAGACAATAATGTCTTTCTGTCACACAAGCCTTAATTTTCATGACTTGGACAGGGGTAGATAATAATGTCTTTCTGTCACACAAGCCTTAATTTTCATGACTTGGACAGGGGTAGATAATAATGTCTTTCTGTCACACAAAGCCTTAATTTTCATGACTTGGACAGGGGTAGACAATAATGTCTTTCTGCCACACAAGCCTTAATTTTCATGACTTGGACAGGGGTAGACAATAATATCTTTCTGTCACACAAGCCTTAATTTTCATGACTTGGACAGGGGTAGACAATAATGTCTTTCTGCCACACAAGCCTTAATTTTCTTGACTTGGACTGGGGTAGATGACAATATCTTTCTGACACACAAGCCTTAATTTTCATGACTTGGACAGAGGTATATAATACATGTAATGTTTTTTTATGCCACACAAGCCTTAATTTTCTTGACTTGGACAGGGGTTGATAATAATGTCTTTCTGTCACACAAGCCTTAATTTTCTTGACTTGGACAGGGGTAGATAATAATGTCTTTCTGCCACACAAGCCTTAATTTTCATGACTTGGACAGGGGTAGACAATAATGTCTTTCTGCCACACAAGCCTTAATTTTCTTAACTTGGACAGGGGTAGATAATAATGTCTTTCTGCCACACAAGCCTTAATTTTCTTGACTTGGACTGGGTTAGATAATAATGTCTTTCTGCCACACAAGCCCTAATTTTCTTGACTTGGACAGAGGTATATAATACATGTAATGTTTTTTTATGCCACACAAGCCTTAATTTTCTTGACTTGGACAGGGGTAGACAATAATGTCTTTCTGCCACACAAGCCCTAATTTTCTTGACTTGGACAGAGGTATATAATACATGTAATGTTTTTTTTTCTGCCACACAAGCCTTAATTTTCTTGACTTGGACAGGGGTAGACAATAATGTCTTTCTGCCACACAAGCCCTAATTTTCTTGACTTTGACAGTGGTACAGGTATATAATACATGTAATGTTTTTATGCCACACAAGCCTTAATTTTCTTTACTGGGACAGGGGTAGACGATAATGTCTTTCTGCCACACAAGCCTTAATTTTCATGACTTGGACAGGGGTAGATAATAATGTCTTTCTGCCACACAAGCCTTAATTTTCATGACTTGGACAGGGGTAGACAATAATGTCTTTCTGCCACACAAGCCTTAATTTTCTTGACTTGGACTGGGGTAGATGACAATATCTTTCTGACACACAAGCCTTAATTTTCATGACTTGGACAGAGTTATATAATACATGTAATGTTTTTTTATGCCACACAAGCCTTAATTTTCTTGACTTGGACAGGGGTTGATAATAATGTCTTTCTGTCACACAAGCCTTAATTTTCTTGACTTGGACAGGGGTAGATAATAATGTCTTTCTGCCACACAAGCCTTAATTTTCATGACTTGGACAGGGGTAGACAATAATGTCTTTCTGCCACACAAGCCTTAATTTTCTTGACTTGGACAGGGGTAGATAATAATGTCTTTCTGTCACACAAGCCTTAATTTTCTTGACTTGGACAGGGGTAGATAATAATGTCTTTCTGCCACACAAGCCTTAATTTTCATGACTTGGACAGGGGTATATAATACATGTAATGTTTTTTTTATGCCACACAAGCCCTAATTTCTTGACTTGGACAGGGGTATATAATACATGTAATGTTTTTTTATGCCACACAAGCCCTAATTTTCTTGACTTGGACAAGGGTATATAATACATGTAATGTTTTTTTATGCCACACAAGCCCTAATTTTCATGACTTGGACTGGAGTAGA
>JAVYIG010015903.1:0-33623 GCA_035222895.1 Strongylocentrotus droebachiensis | reverse complement strand
CATGTGATGGATTTGGGATTGGGATGACGAAAAACTATTTTTTATTCTTAAAAGGGTGCCGTAGCCGTAACCACAGTATATAATAACAGTACATGGTTCGTTAGCGGCGTGGGGACATGGGGGGGGGGGGGGGGGGTGCAGGGAGGAGGTTTTTTCCCCAACTTTCTCAACCAAAGAACCCAAATTTGTCACGGAGTGGTCTTTTACGACTTAAGTGAGAATATTCATTTCCATTATACAGTAATCAATAAGCTTATAAATAGAGGATCAAGGAAACATACACGCTAGTAGACAGTTTTGGGAGGTAAATTGTTTTGTTTCTTGTCGTTTTTGTTAAATCTCAGTGTAACATACACGATAAAGATGTTCTTGTCATCTTTATGCCTATTATACCAATTATTGATACTGATTTCTTTTTACCTTGTTAATAAATATGAATAATAATAGCAAAGATAATAATTATAGTCACTGTAACAGGGATATTTACGAACAATAAACGATAAGAGTCAGTTTCTATTTACAAGTTAAATACTTAGTATAAATCGTGATTTTCCTTTATCCTAATCTGTCTTAAGAGGGGCTTTCACACAATAGTATCAGAGCCCAGCCATTTCTCTGCAGAGGAGTCACTGACGGCGGTCTTGAGGTTAAGGGTGTCATCCCCTAGAAGATTCTTGGCGGCGATGCCTACGCGCTGGACATCATCCTCGGCTTGGAATCGTTCAGCATCCTTCATCATGCGTTCGATGTCGTCCTTGGACAGTCTCTTATCATTGGAGATGGTGATTCCATTGCTGCAGCCCGTGAGCAAATCCTTAGCAGTGACGGTCAATATGTCATTGGCGTTAATGTCGAAAGTGACTTCGATCTTGGGGACGCCATGAGGAGCAGGTGGTATCCCGGACAACTCAAACTGGCCGAGGCGATTGTTGTCCTTGACCATAGCCCGCTCTCCTTCAAACACCTGTATAGAGACGCCTAGTTGGTTGTCCGAGTAGGTAGTGAATCTCTGGGATACTCTGGTTGGCACCATGGTGTTCCTATCAATGATACTTGTCATCGAGCCAGCCGCTGTCTCGATACCAAGAGACAGAGGAGCAACATGGAAACAGGCAAAAACTTGTATCTCGGACACAGTAACTGCGTGCAATGCGGCTCCGTGGGCTACAACTCCCGGGCTACAACTTCTTCAGGGTTTATGGACATGTTGAATTCCTTTCCGTCCAGGAATTCTTGAAGAAGCGTCTGGATCTTCGGGATCCGTGTCGATCCGCCAACAAGGATTACTGTATCTATCCTCTTCTTATCGATCTTGGCATTCAGCATTACTCTTTGGACCGGCTGCAAACACTTTTCAAAGAGTTCTGAACACAGCTCATCGAATTTTGTTCTGCTAATGCTAGTGTAGAAGTCAAGGCCTTCGAAAAGAGAGTCAACTTCAACTTCGATACAGCAATGAGTGCTGCTTGATGCACGTTCAACTGCTTTACGAAGGCGGTGTAGTGCTTTGCAGTTAGTCATCAAGTCTATCTTGTTCCTGCTCTTGAATTCCTCAACGAGATGGTTGACGAGTCTGCTATCGAAGTCCTCTCCGCCGAAATGTGCGTCTCCAGTCGTCGTCAGTACCTCGAATATCCCATCTTCAATGACAAGGAGTGAGACGTCGAATTCACTTCTATCGAGATCGAAAACAAGAACATGCAGTTCACGACCGTCAGACTTCTCATCGAGACCGTAGGCGAGGGCGGCAGCGGTGGGCTCGTTGATGATCCTGAGGACGTTAAGGCCAGCGATCACCCCTGTCTCCTTGGTCGCCTGTCGCTGGGCATCGTTGAAGTAAGTAGGAACAGTGATGACGGCATCGGTGACCTTCTCGCCAATGTAGGCTTCTGCTGTCTCCTTCAGCTTCGTCAGAACCATGGAGCTGACCTCTTCTGGAGACAGTGTCTTGGTTACACCAATGTACTCTACCTGCAGCATCGGCTTGCCGTCAGTGTTGATGACGGTGAAGGGCCAGTGTTTCATGCCTGACTGTACAACCTCGTCATTGAATTGTCGCCCAATCAGACGCTTGGCATCGAAGATTGTATTCTTGGGATTCCTGAACAGATACAGAAACAGGAAAATAGAATTACCTATCACATAGGCAGCTATAGGCCACCATACCATATTCTGGTATTACTTTGGGCATATCACAATTTTTGTAGTTTGGAAAACAATGTGCTTCTTTTGCAATTTAGGGGTGCTACGGCATTTGCTCTGGCAACAATTATCTGGGCTCTGCTTTGCCCAAGATTTATAGGCAGGGCTTGGATAGCAGTTTGTTTGAGGTTAGGTTTACTACTGTATTACAGGGGCAGATCCAGGATGATTGAGGGGAAGGGGCGAAATATCAATATGGAAAGTGCTCAAAATAGATAGTGACTCACGGATTTACGACTCGTGCTCCTGTCACAATTGCTCTTCGGTCCTTTTCCTATATCAACTGAATTCCTAACTTCAAAGCATGAGCGAAATGTTCATGGAATTTTCTGTAAGTTCGTTAGTGAGGATATTACCCCCTCCCCCTCCTCATGGGTGGATCAAGGATCAAACGTGCACTAAATCTCAAACCACTTACTTTGACATCTGATTCTTGGCCTCCTCTCCAATCAGTATCTCCCTGTCTGTGAAAGCAACGCAACTGGGTGTGGTCCGGTTTCCATAGTCATTGGGAATGATCTCCACCGTCCCATTCTGGAAGACTCCTACACAGGAACATGTTGTCCCCAAATCAATCCCGATCACTGGTGATTTTCTTGAAGCCATTGTATTTTATTTTATCTCGAGCTATCTGGTTCCTAAAATATCAACTTTGAGGATGTCCAAAATAAGCGCTACCTACCGCAATCAATTTGGAAGTGATGTATGGGCTAAATACCCCGATATATTTCTACTTCGTGATAATTTGCAGAATCGTTTGTTCTGAACAGTTTGATAGTCGAAGCTTGAAGTAAACTTTGACGAAGCGTCGGAAGCGACGATTTGTCTAATTTGCAAAACGTGCGTCATCTATTTGTCTGCAGCCCTTCTTGTGTATGACGTTATAAACTAACACATCGACGTACTGTCAATCGTATATAGAAAAGTATAGACCTCATGTGTGACCAATGTGTTCTGCGTCTGAAAATTACTCACAAAATTAACAGCGTTTACAATTGCATTGATATAACGAGCTGAATATGCCTATATCATCACTTCCCCTTTTGGCTAAACTACATGTAGTAATTGTTGTGTAAAGTAGACTGACTGTATATTGGTCTATGATTGAATTCATCCCGATATATCATTGTTCGTTTCAGAGGATTTCCGATCGTGTGATTTTTTTTCTAATTGTAAACATAGCACTTCCGATATACTAGAATATTCTCGATTGAGACAGGAAAAATAAAAACAATTAGGATGTTCCCATTTCTGTGATATACAGTAGAGCGTATATCATAATTATATAGAGAGTATAGCTAGCGCATGCCCAAATCCTCCACGTCGGGATCCTTGTAGTAGAAGGAGTAAAGGAAGCACTATTTTTGTGGTCCTCGAAATTTGAAAAATCGCACCCCCCCCCCCCCCCCCCTTGAGCGCTAGGGGGCATCTCCAAAAATTAGGTAAAATTCATGTGTTTTTACACGTTTTTTTCCCAGGGGGACTACCGATCAGAAAATGCGGAGAGCGACAAAGATAAGAAACAAAAAGATCGACAAGAAAAAAAAAGGAGAAGAAAGGGTTCAAACAAAAAATAGTTCAGGTAACTATACTCATGAGAAGAAAAGCGAAAGTCAAGAGTTACAACAAGAAAAGACAAAGAAAGACACGATAGAAAATCGAAGAAACGAAGGTTACAAATCAATATATAACAACTTTGGGATATTATATCAATGATCGAACTCAAGATGTTAATTGTTTAAATCTCTTTTCTCTGAATGTGAGAGGGCTAAGAAATAAACAAAAAAGAAACATGTTGTTTCAATTTCTTGTTAGACAAAAGTCAAATGTAATTTTATTACAGGAAACATTTTTGACAGAAGAAATACAACAAAAAAATGATAAAGAATGGGGAGGCAAAACTTTTCACTCGTTTGGGACGAAGCATAGCAGGGGTGCTGTAATCCTCAAATAAGAAGAACGTGTCATATCATACCAGATTAATTCACCTATCAAATGACGGTAGAGTTATAGTGGTTGAAATAGAAGCAGGAGAGAGACAAAAATTGTTGATTGATGTCTATGCACCAACTGAGAAAAAGAACAAAGATGCGTTCTATGAACGTCTATCTAGATGTATAAGAAATGTTGACAAATTAGATTCCTATGCATTGATTATTGGTGGTGACTTTAATTGTGTTAACGATGCGTCGTTTGATACGGGCGCGTACGCAGGGGGGGGGGGGGCCTTTAACTTTTTTTGATGTGTGTGTGTTTTGGACTAATCCCCCCCCTTTGGTATTTTTTTTAATAACAAATAAAAAATAATTTAAAAAAAATTAAAAAATTGTGGTAATGAGTGACCCAAAAAGCTGACCCTCCCCCCCCCCCGCTTATTCAATGGTTGGCTGAGTCGTTGCACAAATTGTGGAACCCCCCCCCCCCCCCCCCAAAAAAAAAAAAAAAAAAAAAAAAAAAAAAAAAAACGGTGCAAAACGATTCAACTCTTGTTTAAGGATTGGGGGAAAGTTGGAGTACGACAAGGACAACATCTTAAAATTTATTGAGAAGTTTTACTCAAGACTCTATAGGCCAAATGAGTGTAATGAAGAATTAATAGATTCATACATGACAGAGTAGAAATACCACGTCTAGATAGACACGAAGCAGATGCATGCGATGGGCTCGTTACAATGAAATAGATTACTGAAGCGATAACAAGTATGAAACCTAATAAAGCACCAGGGTTCGACGGTTTAAGCGTAGAATTTTATAAAGAATTTTGGTCAGAAGTAAATGATATTTTTCTTCATAGTTTGAATGAGGCTTTTGAGAAAGGACAATTAAGTTATTCACAAAGGAAAGGCGTTGTTACTTTATTGTTTAAAGGTGATGGAGATAAACAGGAACTTGAAAATTGGAGACCAATAACTCTTTTAAATATAGACTACAAGATATTAGCGATGGTTTTGACCAAAAGATTACAAAATGTGTTAGCAGATATTATTAATGAAGATCAAGTAGGCTATTTAAAGGGTAGAAGCGGTATTTATAATGCTAGACTAGTTCAAGACGTGGTTGACTACCATCATTTAACGGCTAAAGATGGGGCAATTATTTTTACAGATTTTAGAAAAGCTTTCGACTCGTTGGAATGGATATAAAAGTGTTTGCAGTTATATGGTTGTAGGCAATCCTTTCGGCAATGGATTGAATTGTTATATTCAAATCCAAGCTTATCAGTTACAGTAAATGGATGGTTTACTGGCAATATTAAACCATCTAGAGGCATAAGGCAAGGTTGTCCCCTGTCTGCCCTACTTTTTATCCTGAGTGTCGAAGTTTTAAGCAACAGAATAAGACAGAATGTAAATATTAAAGGTATTACTATCGGAAGACACAAAACAGAAATTGAGGTAGCTCAACTGGCTGATGATATGACAATTTTTGTACAAGACGTTAAATCTAGAAGGAAGGTAATAAAAGTGATTGAAAATTCTGAAAGGGTATCGGGAATACATTTAAATACGAATAAAACTAAAGATATATGGTTGGGCAAAACTTCTCCTTCAGAGATAATAAAGAATATAAGTTGATGTGATACTTTTGTTAAATATCTGGGTATATACTTCAGTAAGAATAAATCTTTGAGTATGAATATGAATTGGTCTCAAGAAAGATTCATTAAAATACAACAACTTTTAAATTTTTGGAAACGGAGGAACTTGACATTTTAAGGGAAAGTAATTATCTTAAAGGTAAAGACCAGTAATGGTCATGCGATTGCATTGTGAAAGAAACGTTGTGGAATCGATCAGAAAAGGTTGATCATCTAGCATCTAGCATCTGCAAGGTTCTGGAATCATCAAAATGATAAGAAATTTGGCCCATTCTTTGTAAAGTTACAAGCACTATACACAGAAAGATGTATATGGGACTATCCTATATCTCTCACAGTCCATGAGAGAAACAAATTTACCAAATATATCAATTAGTAGGCGGTTTCTCTGCAAAATTTGTATCATCAGATATTTATAGTCAAAACATATTCTTTCACATGATTGGTAATGAGAGCTCCATTTCATTTTTTGAAATTGGAGCGTTTCCAATACTGGTCTTTACCTTTAAAAAGCCTTGTTATTTCAAAATTGATTTATACAGCTCAAGTTTTATCGTGCCATATGGAATGGATAAAAGCGTATGAAAAGTTATTTTATAATTTTGTATGGGGTAATAGAGCAAAAGTGAAAAAGGAAAACATGATAAATACTCTTCAAAATGGAGGCATGAATATAGTTGACATGTGTACACAATTTATGTCGTTACGAATAAAATGGTTGTTTAGCTTCCTAAGTTTTAAAGAACGCCAAGAAAAGAAAGGGGATGGATAATTTTTTTTGAGTATTGGATTGAAAAATTGGGAGGGATTGATATCATTATGAATTGTAAATGTTTACCAAAATATGTGACTTCTTATAAAGGGAAAATACCTGATTTCTATTGTGATTTACTTTGTACATGGTTTACTGTAAAGCAAGTTAATTATGTAAAATATATACAACACACCTATGGAAGTGTTACAAAATAAATGATTTGGTTAAATTGTGATATCAAATTTAAAGGAAAAGCATTGTTGTATACAAATTGGATAAAATCGGGTATATTATTTTTAGGGGATATAGTGATAGGAAATAGATTTTTGACAGTCAAAGAATTGAAAGATAAACTTATCTATTATGGTGGTAGATGGTTGAGTGAATATGTCATAATAAGAACCGCAATACAACAAAGATGGAGGCGAATCATAAAATATGGCGAACAAGTATTATGATTTTAACGATTACAAACCTAAATCAGTGATATACTCTAATTTGAATTTGAATAGTTTTGAATTATCAATACACTCTATTACTGTTAAAATAATATAAACGGAACTCATAAAATTAATCCAAAAACCATCTAGGGCGGTAGACTTCTGGAACAAAACCTTACAGACAAATTTTTCTGTTAAGTGGGATTCTTTATGGTTATTTAAATTGAAATATGCTCGTGATAATTATTTGATACAATTCAACTTTAAATTTATGTATAATATTTTACCAACACCTGTTAATTTATTCAAATGGAAAATCAAAGAAAACAATTTGTGTTATTGCTGTAGAAAACCTGGTACTATAATAAATGTATTTTTTGAATGCGAACATCAAGATGTTTACCGATTTTGGAACGTTATTGAAATATTATTATGTAACTCCTTCTGTAAAATTTTTAAATTCTCACCCATTTGTGTTGTATATGGTTTTCATGACGCAAAAGAAAATGTTGATTGATTTAATACTTCATTATGCTTTATTTACAATCTATAAAGCGAGTGTTGGAAATCAATTTAATAAAAATGTAGTAACTAGAATAATAAGCAAATATTTGTTGTTTATGTTGAAATAAAAAAATAGAAGTAGAGGAAAATAAAAATAAGACAACAGATTTGAATATTACTAAGTGGAAGAAGACAATTACTGATTTATAATCTGCTATCAAGTAAATAGAGATATATTATTTGATTTGATCTCATTTAAACATGTGATTAGGTGCTTTGTTATGAATATTTATGTACTACGATGTTATCCGTGATTTTATCTGAATAAAGATTTATTTCAACAACAAAAATGAAAATATAGCCCCGAAAAAAAGTTTTTTGCCACCGCCCGGCTCGTATTATAAGACAGCATGCCTAAATAATTTGCAGCATGGATAAGTTTAGAGGGAAAGCTCAGCCTTGGTAAAGCAGTGGTCGCGTAATCCGGCGACCCGGGTTCGAAACCATGGCGATGCGCTAGTGCCCTTATAAATTATTATTATGCCCTTACAAAAATTTGTTTATACTGAATTGTATCAATGCATGCGCATCAACACAGCACCCCCCCCCCCCCATAAACGATTAGATGACTTCTTACAGCCAAACTGTAATGCTTGCTGAGTTTTACAGCATTTTCATAATTTTGTTTACCCCGCCCGTCAATGACCAGCCGATCGGGGAAAGTCCCCGAATCTTCTAGGCTAACGTGATGTCACAGCAAGACTGTACTCCGTTCTCCAGCGCAGAGCGATTTGGACCGTACACAAAATAATGTTCCCAACTTTTAGTCCAGTCTCCGTGTGACTTGCATGCACTGTACTGCACTGTACATGGTATACATGTGTACATGTTTCTTCAAGGCGAACCCAACGCTGAATGCATGCAGCATTGCAGTGCGAAACTGAGAGCATAATTCAACTTCAACAATTCAAGTTCAAACGTGATTTTGTAACTAGGTATGTATTCGATAACCGTAACGTAGAACTAGGCTTTATGTAATATGTCGACACATGTAGAGAAATAAATTGTCAGTATTAATCATGTGACTTTGAATGAGTAAAATGGTGAAATGGCGATTTACTTTGCCACGTAAGTCGCGTGTCTATCATATCGACAAGGTTTGGGTGGGCGGCAATGCAGTCGATACCGGGCCGTGCGAGCGACATGATTGCGCAGCATTCTGGCTGGCGCTGGTGTGTGTAGGCCTATTTGTAATTCGGATATAAGAGACGTGTATCAATCGGATATGAATATTTACGTCTGGGGACCGACCTTTAATGTCACCATCCGAAAGACATGATTCAGTTTCAAACCTGTATCCTCGGCTGAATCAGTTTTTAACTTCCATTGTTTGATAGCTCAATTACACAGGTGCATGCCATCGGGCCACAACGCCCCCTTGGGATCTTTATGTATGCATGCCTAGCTGTCGTTTAGCATCAGTTCTGAGCTGTGTGAGCGTGAGCGTATCGCAATAACTGTCACTCTTGAAAACTGTACGGTACCCTGACCTCAGTAAATTAATCAATAAATCATGTTGGCAGAGACGCCAAGTTTAAAGGTCAGCAATGCGTGACATTTTCATGAATCGACGCGCGATCGCGCGGGCGAGGGTATAACACACGTATAAGGTATAGCGTTTATTCTAAATCGAGGGCGCGCGTCGTGCGTGAGAGCCTTTTCAGATCCTCGAAATGCGTGATGTCACGCCTAATGTGTGATACTTGATAGCTCTGTGTTGGTCATCCATTATTTTCTGACGTATCCCTAGTCCTTATCGTTGCATCCACCCCAAGTCTAATAATTAATATACACAGGGCTCGTGCTTGCTAAAGCAGTTGAGTCTGGCACAGCTACCACGCCGAGAGCCTGAAAGAATTGAAATGCATGTGCATCATACTTAAGACTTAAGAGCAATAAATAACATCAAAAATTAAGTCTTACTATACTATGCAAAATTTACTGGCCCGTATTCTGAAGTCGTGTCTAACTTAGTCATGTCTAAAGTTAAACAACTGTTTAGTTAGACATGACTTAAATGCGAGGTCGTGTCTAAGTCCTGTCTAACTAAATTTCTGTTTAAGTTCTGCGCAAGTCGTGTTTAACTTTTAGTCACGACTTCGGCGCATGCCCAGTAGGCGTTAATTCTGACGATAGACCCAATGCGCATGCATGCGCGCACCAGATAAATAAATTAACGCGCACAGCTAGCTGTGTGCGTGCTGGTACCATGGTGATGTGATCGTGACGTAATGACTAGACTGCATGTCGCTTTGTACTTATACTGTGTACGTACTTACGTATACATGTACACACACTGGATTGACAAACACACTAATAATATCACTTATCAGTGCCTCAGTGCTCGGAAGAATCAGAAAAGAAACTTCTCCAAAAGAATGGTTAGCTTATTATAGAATATAGATTATGGAATTTCCAAGATGTCACCAGTAGATAAGAATAGTTGATATTATCGAGAAAAAAATCAGGCTACACGAGAACAAATCTTGCAAAACGTTTTTGAAATTTTAGAGGATGCCCGTACTATCGTTCTTATCGCAAGTTCGGGGTCAGCAGGTAGAGAGTACCATACACGTTGAAAAGCAGCAGAATCGCGCCCTTAAACAGGACTTGAACAACCCCTCGCAGTTGTCTAAAGTTAAACAGGACTTAGACAGGACTTTGTGTTTAACCTTATTTAAACACGACTTCAGAATACGAAAAAAGTTAGACACGACTTTGTGACTAAAGTTAGACGGGACTTAGACAGGACTTGGACAACTGTTTAGTTAAACAGGAGTTAGACACGACTTCAGAATACGGGCCAGTGTGTTTATATTTTTTGTCTTGTTTTACTGTCAAGTATGGCTGATGTTGAATACATTTCAAGGTAGCTAGTTTAGCGACGTGTGTTGCGCAGGCAGCTAGCATCATAGTACGTACATGTACAGTATAATTATGTACAACGTACATGTATGTCACTTTCAGAATCAGAATGACTGCGACAGCTGTTGTAGACATTTCGAGCTCGATAAATGCCTTAAAAATCTTGCAAAGTAAGACTTTAATTTCTGATTTTAATTCGTTAATTTGACGTGAATTATGATGAATCATAATTTTTTGAGTCGAGACTAGGAGTCGATGAAACGATTACATCAGAAAATACAAGATGACCATCATGTTAATGTTGTGTACATGTAGTTCTTAGTCACCCTGTGTACTGTCTTGTCTGTATGATATAAGATATGAAGTGCAGTGCCAGTAGTACGCTAAAAACACATCTGCGGTTTTAAAACTTTAAGCTGCTGCATTTTACTGTGACATTTGAACCACCCGTCATGCATGTACACTACCTTTTCTGCATCATTTTTTTTCCCAGTAGGAATACTTGAGTTACCATGGCAACTGAAGAACAGGCCACTTCTCAGCCCCTCTTCAAGAATATTTCTGGTGACCTGGATGACCTCGAGGCCACGGAGATCGAGAGCTTGTGTGTGAACTGCGAGGAAAATGTAAGTTGATGTGAACGCATTTTCCTGTACAGATCAAGGAGAAGATTGAGTTCTAAGCCCTATCTTATAAAGCTTGTTGTCAATAACAAGTTACAATAACTGTTATAAGCTACTGAAATAGTAGCATTCAAGTTCATTTTATTCAAAACCACACAAAACATGATATAATCTTTTACATAAAAAAGAGACTGGTAATAGTACATTTAATTAACATATATTAACTTGATTACATCATAAAATGAATGGTTTAGAATTAAAGCTTGTGAGTGGGGCCCTATAGTCGACAAAATACATACATTAACACTATGGCAAGGTGAATAAAAAGAATGTAATGTTTATACAAGCAAGGGATGGAAATACTAAGCTACATAATATAGAACACACAAATACTCGAACACACACGCACGCACGCATTTCATTGGCTGAGAGCAGATTTGTCATAGAAATTTAGTGTTTGTTATTGATAACACGTTTTATGAAACGGGGCCCTGGACTTCTGGTAAAGGCAAACAATAAATTGTTAGCTTTTTTATTTCCTTTTATTAATGTGAGAGGATATCATTGAAGCAATGTCTCCTAAAAAAGGATGGCTCTTCAAATACTCTCATACTTCAAATATGATTAGAAATCGCTGAAGAGTTTGGACCATGCGATCATGTGTGTTGTCCCGTGTGTATATTTCTTTAGGTAAGACCAAGTCCATTTTTTATCATCTTGATGATTAAAAAATCTCACAGCTTACACTAAGTCTTAGGTTGCTATATAATCAAGCTTTTATAGAAAACGTAATATTGCATTTAGATAGTGATCCTTGAGAAAGCTTTTCCTTCTCCTCTTTCTCTCTCCCTTATGCCCTTTTACTTTCTACCTCCTCCTGATCTCTTCCTCTCTCCCTATATTTCTCTCTCTATTCCCCCTCTTTCTCCCTCTTCTTCTCCTCCCCTTTCTACCCTTCTATCTGTCACTATCATCCCACTTCTTTCTCTCTATTTCTCTCTCACCTCCACCTCTCTCTATCTCTCTCTCTCATCTCATCTTATCTCTTTCTCTCCCTCTCTCACAGGGAACGACAAAGCTTCTCCTGACCAGGATTCCATTCTTCAAGTCTGTCGTCATCAGTTCCTTTGACTGCCCCCACTGTCACTATACCAACAACGAGATCCAGCCGGCCAGTGCCTTGCAACCACAAGGATGTATACACGAGGTCGAGATCAGGACGGAAAAGGTAACAAACTTTTTAATTGCAATCACTTTGGGGCATTGAGGCAGAGGTGCTGTGGTCTAGTGGATAAATCTTTGGACTGTGGATCACAGGGTCCGCGGTTCGAGTCCCGCCACGGCACCAATGTCCTTTTGCAAGATATTAATCTACATTTGCCACACTCCACCCAGGTGTTGAATGGGTACCTGTAGGAAGGAATTTCCTTGAATGCTGTGAGCGCCGAAATCGGCTGCCTAGCAGAGCCGGGGTGATAGTTGGTGCGCCTTGGGCACCCCGTATCGTGGATATGTGCGTTATATAAATATCCAATATTATTATTATTAATATTATTAAGTTGACACTGATCGATAGCCAGCTGACTGTTATCTATGAGGTCGAGATCAAGACAGAAGAGTGGCCCTGTTCAGACTATAAGAAATTTATATGAAAGTCCTATAAAGAAACACAATAAGAATGTTTGTAGTGTGAAGGGGGGGGGGGGGTACAGACTTGAGAACCACATTGTATTTTAAAGAAACTAGTTTTGAAGAAGTAAATGAAAGTGATCAGTGGACGCTCAAGATAGCCCCGTTCAGTCATATGATCCCCGTATGATGCGACGATCAAAATAGAATGGGACCCTGATTCTTTATCACTTTTCCTTTTGAATTGATGCACAAACATGTGTTACACTAAACAATGTTTCAGTTCAGGATGGGGTAGGACTTTGCTTGACCAAGCACTGATGATTTGTCAGCTGTCATGTCAGCTGACCTCTTCAAATCTAGTTTCTTCTAATGTATGTACTGCTTCTTTATACAATGATCATTTATCCAATACTCAAGCATGTATCCATGCCCCTAACTCTATGGTGATCCAGAGCTGCCAACTATTCCGTTTTTGCTGGAATTACTCCGTTTTTTCCTCCAAATTACTGTACTACGTTTTTTCTTCATAAAATACGTTTTTTAATAAATGTTTTTATTTTTTTATTTTATTTTTTATTTTTTTTTACATACCGCACTTAAAACAACTTCCCTAAATTGGTGATTTGATCACAAATTCAATAGAAAACTAATTTTAAAACCTACTTGAAGAGAAAAATATTCTAAAAAAAAATTAAATGCCGATAATACTAAAATAACCACCAAAAAAATTACCTGCTCGTATGGAAAAAACAGCATGATGAATGAACTGCATTGGAAGTTTCGCGCGTGGTTGTAAGTTTCGTTTTTATGAATTCCTTTTTTTTGCTTCAAATTCCTTTTTTTTGCCATCATGATTCCTTTTTTTGTTCGCACAAGGTTGGCAGCTCTGGTGATCTAACATTTGCTCAGCCAACCAACTGCTCTGGGTTTTATTTTGTCATAGTATTTAGGGTTAAGGTTAGGCTGCAGTTGGGTTTCGGCTTAGAGTCATGGTTAGGATTAGAGTTAGGGTTAGGCTTATGTGTAGTTTTTGGGCCAGGGTTAAAGTTAAGAATTCGGTTAGTATATGAAATTACAGCAGAACAAATTGTGGGAGGAGCATATGTTATATAACTTTTGAAATATGAGGGTTCTTTATATAACATTTCTTTAAATTTGTATCATATAAATTAGTGCTGTAAGTCAGACGCTATGTTCGTGTTCGGTTCGGTTCGGCAGAGTTCGGCAATTTTTCACCCGAACTTGGTTCGGTTCGGGGTTCGGTAATAATATAATAGCAAGCAGTGTTATACTAGCCACGGCGGTCGGCACTGGGTGGGCCGACCAGCACGGAGGACTTCTGCACACTGCTCCGACCAGCACGATTTTCACATTAAAAAACTGCTCTAAACGTAATTATTTGTGAAGAAAAATACTACTTACATTCGTATTTCCGTCTTGAATCGTGTTTTATTTTCAATTTTAAAAGATTCATGTTTTCAATTTGTCAATAAATGATATTTTTTTAAGATTTTCCGAGACGGTTGTTGTCTAATGTTAGAGTCATGAAAGCTGCCATCTTGAATAGAGACTCGATCAGGCTCGTCAGTAACTGTTTTTTATAAGTTTTTATTTTCAACAGGAAAAATATAAAATTCCTATTTTTCCTAAATAAATAAATACCACACTATAATATATATTTATTTCATTAATTATATTATAAAATTTGTTTGATATTGTTACAATTAAAAATATTTTTTTTGTTGTTGTTGAATGGGTTTGAGCTGAACTTGTTTTGATCACGCACATGTATTCTTGTTCATGGCTTGCGATCGCGACGTAGCGTGGTCAGGATTTGGGATTTAAATGGCGCCAGTGAAGTCGCGCCCACCACTGGATAGGCATAAATCACAAAGGCGGAAAATGGGAAAAAAGTAAATACAAAATGAGCAATCATGACATAAAAATTAGGTACAAAATGACAAGTTTATTAGCTTGCAAAAACTTTTTTTTTTTTTTTTTTGCCGAACATCCGAACCAGGCCTTTGTGTTCGGTTCGGTTCGGTTGGGTTCGGAAGTGCCATGTTCGGCGAACTTCCGTTCGGTTCGGCGGTTCGGCTACAGCATTAATATAAATATCCTGTAGTATGACGAGGCAATTGTTTTTCCTTTTCTTTTGTCTATCAACAGGATATGGACAGGCAAGTTATTAGGACGAACTCTGCATCTGTGCGTATACCGGAACTGGATTTTGAAATCCCTGGTTTCACTCAAAAAGGATGTGAGTATAAACTGAAGATCTTACTCTTTATATTTGTCTCTATCTCTCTTGCTCCCTGTCTCCCTCTCTCTCTCACACCTATCTCTCTCTCTCTCCCTCCCTCCCCCTCCCCCTCTCTCTCTCTCCCTTCCTTCTTCGCTCCTTCTCTCATCAAAATACTGTTTAAATCAAATTATAGTACTGTGATATTATAGGACTGGGCAAACATAAATTGACTGAATGTAACCAGGACTTTGCAGATGATTTAAACTTATTTTATACACGATTTGATTGCAATGATTTTCATGATCAAAATGAATGCTTGAGTAAATCCTTGTTAAGTAAAATCACAAGTAATGTTGGCATTGTAATATCAGAGCTAGATGTGAGGAACATCTTAAGAAGAGTAAAAGTAAACAAGGCCACTGGACCTGATGACATCTCAAATCGGATTCTTAAAACTTGTTATCAACAATTAGCTCCTATTTTTACGAGATTATATCAGTTAACTTTGGATCTAGGTGTAATACCACAAATATGGAAAACATCTTCGATTATACCAGTTCCAAAAGGGAATAGGAAAGGCAGAAGCACAGATCTGAATGCCTTTTGCCCTGTAGCACTCACATCTAATGTCATGAAATGTTTGGAAAGGTTGATTTTGAAACATCTATTGAGTCAAGCTGGCTCATTTATTGACCCCTTTCAATTTGCTTATAGACAGAATAGGGGAGTTGAGGACGCTGTTCTTGTCCTTCTTTATGGAATATATAGTCATTTAGATATCCCCAAATCATATGTAAGATGTACCTTCATTGACCTCTCTAGTGCTTTTAATACCATAACTCCTCACCTTTTAATAAATAAACTGATAGAAATGGAGGTTGATGTTAAAATAGTGCTCTGGGTTCATAACTTTCTAACAAATAGACAACAATCAGTAAGACTTGGAAATATTAAATCCCCTACTTTGTTAACCAACACAGGAGCTCCACAAGGGTGTGTCCTTTCTCCCGTTATTTTCACTGTATACCAGTGATTGCGCTAGTACCAGTCAATGTTGTTCATTTATAAAGTATGCTGATGACACTGCCATCACAGGTTTCATTAAGGGAGGAAATAGTGAGAATGAGTATTTTTGTCAAGTTACCGGTAATCAGTTTGTTGAATGGTGCGATCGACACAACCTATATTTGAATGTTCAAAAAAACCAAAGAGATTATTATAGACTTTTGACGTGACGTTAATCATATCCTTTTGTATATTCATGAACAGGCAATCGAACACGTACATGAATATAAGTATCTTGGTAAGTATCTTGTACCTTGATTGATGATAAGCTACGATTTAATAAGAACACCAACGCTGTACACAGTAGAGCTACATGTAATCAACGGATGTTTTTTCTAAGGAAGCTCAAAAAATTTAACGTTGACAGGACGATCTTGCATCTTTTCTATCAGTCTATCATTCAAAGTGTTCTTCTATTCAATCTCATTTGTTTTTATGGAAATCTCACACAAGCAGACAAAACTAAACTCGAACATCCGAGGAAAATTGCTCAACGTATTATCGGCATTGAATTACCACCCCTATCAGTTTTGTTTGAAGATCGCTTATTGACTAAAATAACTTCTATTATGAAAGACCCATCACATCCACTATTTTCTTGTTTTACTTTTAACCGCTCAGGAATCCGCCTGCGTGTACCAATTACCCGTAGAGCCAGATACAGAAATTCTTTTATTCCAAATTCCATGCACATCTATAATGCACAAGTAACACAAAATTCTCAGCTTTAAGCGAAATAATAGCGATTATGATTATTTGTTAACTTTTTTTCTACCCACCCAGTAAATAAACTTGTAGGGATTGGGTTGGAAAGTTTTCCACCTTATCACCTTTGTGGGTCAAAACATCCGTTGTTTAGCTCTGCTGCTGATTTTGTTGTATTTTTCTGTCATGCATTATAATCTGATTGTAAATTATGCCATCTCTCCTTCTCTATCTCTCCCCTTTCCCTTTGGACCCTTACCAACTCTCCCTATATTTCTCTCTTTTATCAGTCCTTCGAGCTTGAGCTCTCTTCTCCTTTCTCTTTCTGCTCGTATTTCGATTGTGATGCTGCTCCTATTCTACTTTCATATTCACATCTATATTAATACCTGAATTTATTCATGATGTGATTCAGAATTGTATTTAAAATTCTTGCTATGTATAAGTCATATAACTGTCTTTTCATGTTTTGTGCTGAAAGCCGGAGGACCGTACCTGCTCATAGACTTTTTCTTATAGAGTCTTGACGCCCTTCTGGCTTTCAGCACACAACACCATGTTTTTGTCTTATGTTTTATGTATTACATGCTATACCAATGGAAAACAAATTTCTGTATTATATTATGGACAATAAAATCTTGAATCTTGACATTTATTATAAGAAATTTAATTTCAAAAGTAAGAACAATCATCTTTGTCAAACCCATCATTCTTATCATGGTTATTATTAAATATCATCATAAACTTTGTCTCTCTTTTCTTGTCTCTATCAGGAGGAAGAAGATATAGAAGAAGAAGAAAGTTTTCTTGATCTGGAAGGGCTTAGGAATCTTCAAACGAACAAGGTTTGTACCTGCTTTATTCAAGGTTTTAAGGCTCAAGCGAATTCTTGATGGTGCTTTTAAAGCCAGTGGGTCGTCAGTTTCAATGTGCAGAAGGTCATAATTTGCGGACACCAGATTTGGTGGAAATACAGTCAAACCTGTCTTAACGACCACCTGTCTATAACGACCACCTATCCATAACGACCACTTAAAATCCCCCGTAAGATTTGGTGTTGCGAAGATACAGTTACAATGAGTTATCAATTTTGCATTACAATATAATAATATATGTATATGCTGTGTATAGATATGATACAATACATATTGATTGATATTTCACAGGTAATATAGTCACATGGATAAAACAAAAATTAAAAAACAAGTGGGATTATTTTCTGATGAAAAATGCCAAAATGAGTACACTGTCTCTTTTCTGGGTCATTAACTTATTTCTGTAAGTGATGTTTAACTTATAATTTGCAGTAAAGATTCTGTCCACTTACAACATACATGGAGTTTGCATTGTGGAATTCTGGAGCATTCATACAGATACACATACTTGTTTTCATACCGGTTTACTAACATATTCAATTTATGGATATTTCTTTCCTGGGGACCTAGTGATGAGTTATTCCAGTAACCTGTTATTAATGAATGAATGAACTACATACAATACTTGGAATCCAGTCTGCACACATTACGTGTTGCTATATCTTGCAAGCCTCTGGCAAGATTTTCAGGTTGTCAGGAACAAGTTTTGTTTATAAAAAGTATGCATAAAATTTGAATATGTTACTAAACCGGTATATTGAAGTGGCATGAATATAATGCATGAGACATTATTGATCCTTGACATTTGTTTGACCATTTTTTTACCTTTGACCCGTTGACAGGAAACAGCAGAGAGCTCTAGACCGGAGGAGATCATGGAGTCATCAGTTGATGCTAACGAGTGGAGGTTAGAGGTCGAGAGGATGACCCCATCCCTAAAGGTACCATTCTCTTTTAAATGAATGGGCTGTCCATATATTGCTTCCATTACTGACCGTATTAGGACGAAGAGTACTTTAAAATCAGAGTATCCTTGCATGAACTTCAAGAATTTTGCCACTCTTCCCCCCAGGTGACAAAAGTTATTCCTCAAATGATTTAGTGGCCTATTATGGCAGTCAGCTAAAACTGGGGTAATGATGTGATATTTTGTATTAAAGCGCAGTAGAGTATATGTTTGTATAGTAGCTGCACTATATAAGTGGACATCTTGTTAATATTTCATTATAATTAGTTTTGCAATTGTTTGAGATTGGCATGTATGATTCATTTGTTGTAATCTGTGAAAGATTGTTGCCATAAAAACGGACGATGACTTTTACTATCAATTCGTGAAACTCTCTGGTTTTGAAGCAGTCTGTCGTGGCAGCTCAGCTAAATCTGGGGTAATGATGTGATACTTTGTATTAAGCATAGTAGACTACATTCATATATTAGCTGCTCTATATAAAATGACCTGTTTTTATTAGTATTATTATTATTATAAGTAGTAGTAGTAGTAGTAGAAGTAGTAGTAGTAGTAGTAGTAGTAGTAGTAGTAGTACTATTATTATTATTATTATTATTACTAATACTATTATTATTATTAGTAGTAGTAGTAGTAGTAGTAGTAGTAGTAGTAGTATTAGTAGTATTAGTATTATTATTAGTATTATTATTAGTATTATTAGTATTATTAGTATTATTAGTATTATTAGTATTTTTATTAGTATTATATTATTATTGTTATTATTTCCTTGAAAGGTCCACATTAGAACAGATAACAAGGACTGGAGAACACACGTTGATCAGATGCATCTACACAAGGATGGGATTGAGACGGCTCTCTCAGAGACCAAGGTAAGAGTACTTCAAAGCAAGATTGTAGGAGTTTGTCAGCCTTAATGTTGAATAAAAAGAACAATCACAATGCCAACAACATATACATTTAAAAGAGAAAAAAACAAGTATAAATCACAAACCAATACAAATATGGTTGCATTTGCAAAGGCCACAGGCCTGTCAATGGCTATCACCATTACACAAAATATGATATTTGTATATATATATCGTCGCTGTTTTCACGAAGTGACGGTAGTGAAAAAAAATTGCATTCACTTTGCGTTACGATTTTCCTCACTACCGTCACTTCGTGAAAACAAGGACGATATATATATATATATATATCTACACAGTATATTAAAAAAAAAAGGCATTTAAGATATTATTAAGAAGCACAAGAACTAGTTATCAACTAGGTTTCATACCGTAAATGGCAATATAAATCAGTTGAAAATTAAGTATTTATAAAAAATATTAAAAAAAAACAATATTAACTTTTTTTTTTAAACAAAACAAAACAAATCTTTTAAAGCCCACCTGCACTACTTTAGCCAGGAGGGATTGGGCCACCCAGCATAGTCACTGACAGGTGGTTATCTTGTCAAATCAGCTCTCAATTAACATAAGAAAAAGGGGATCATGGGGGACCAGCGGTCACCAATTAAGCATTGTTTGCTATATAGAGGGCACAAGTAGCTATAAGTTGTGCAGTGGGGCTTTAAACACGGCAAGTGAGGGACAGATTTTACTTCGTTGCTTAGGGAATTCCTTGATATCACCTTCATATTCATAATTTATCAGGGTTACCTTGACAAACTGCACAAGGAGATCACAAGGACGTTGGAGAAGATAGGGAGCAGAGAGAAATACATCAACAACCAGCTTGAGCATCTGCTACAGGACTTCAGAGGAACACAAGATGGTTTAGCCGAGGTAAGTCTGCAGAGGTGTTGTGGTCTAGTGGATAAGTCCCCGCAACGGCAACCACAAGGTATGGGGTTCGAATCCCTGTCGAAGTTCTAATGTTACCACTAGTTAATGTACCGTCATTTTACCATCATATCACTGTGAAATTGTCATCATGTTTATGCTCATATTACTATTGTATTACTTTCTTAGCAATATATGTATCGTGGTACATGTTCCAACATATTACTGTTGTATTACTTTCTTGGGTACTATCATCGTACCAACATATTGCTGTTGTATTACTTTCTTATTACTATCATCGTACCAATACATTATTGTTGTATTACTTCCTAGTACTATCATGGTACCTACATATAACTGTTGTATTAATTTCTTGGTACTATCATGGTACCAACATATTACTGTTGTATTACTTTCTTGGTACTATCATGTATTACATTTGCCTTCATATATTCTTCAATGTACTGCCAATTTTGTTAGCATATCAATGTTCATTATTATTTCTATGAAATTACAGTCATATTTACCTTCATATTTTCTTCACATTACGTACATACATTGTAGTTCTGTTAAATTACCATCATATTAAACTTCATATCACCCCCCATATTAACTTTGTGTCACTGGCAAAATACCATCGCTTTAACTTCTTGCTCTCATAGTAAACAATGACCCCTTCATATTACCATCACAAGTTAAGTCTGTCATTTTAAAGCCTACCACATATTATACAATTCGATTTTGGAAGAAATTTGCAAGAGCATTTGATATGAACATTCAAACATGCTACCTTCATGTTGCTATCATATCACCTTCACACCAACGTCATATTACCTCATATTACCATCTTACTTTTGTTACTGTTGTACAGGTGAAGGAACAATACAGACAGGCTAGTGGATGAGTGTCAGAAAAAAAACAGCTAGCTATCCTCACATTACATTCACATTACTTTCATATTACATTCATCTTACTATAATGTTACCTTTATGTCGTTGTTATATCACCTTCACATCAACCTCATATTACTTTTGTTCCTGTTGTACAGGTGAAGGAACAATACAGGCAGGCTAGCGGTGGAGTGACAGAACGAACGAGACAACTTGCTGAAGTGACAGAAGAATTGGAACGGATAAAACAAGAAATGGAAGAGAGAGGGTCAAGCATGACTGACGGATGTAAGTTGAACTTGCAGAGTGGCTATCTGTAACTAGCGATAGATTGAATATGAATCCAGCTCAGGCAGAGGATTGAAGCGTGCATTATGTGTTAACATGCCCCTCCCCTGGCCCATAGGCATAGGTGAGGTAACAGTCGAGAACTCTGTCCCTCAGATAGGATGTTAATTGGAGGCCCATGTGGAGGAGAGCTGCCACCTTTCTATGTTAAAGGGAGTCACTCGTCAGTATCCATGTGCAGAAGGCCATAATTCCCTGACACCAGACTTGGTGGAAATACCATTAATGGGAGTACAAATCTGCACACAGCGAACCCGTTGGTCAGTCAAGAATAACCCCCTAATCTCTCGGAGAGCTCGAGAGTCTTCGGGTGAGGGAAAAGTAAAGCATTACCTAAGGTCTAATGGTCATAAAACTGAAGGCTAACTCTGGTGATTGACAACACCTGTTATTGGGTAAACACCCGAACGGTGTCAAATTCCCCATGAGAGCTGACTTCTATGTGTCTTTAAGAACACACTGGCTTAGAGGTACACCTGCACATTCTGAAACAGCAATGTGTTGATTTGTTTATGTTTTTTGTTCAACAAAAAAAATTAGTTAATTTCATTATTTATATGGAAGTGTCTTAGTCGAGCGGTTTAAGCACTTAACTTGAAATGATACCTGACAACATTAACGTCCTTTGGCAAGGTCTTAATCTACATTTGCTACTCCATACCCAGGAGAGAAATGGGGACCTGATAGGATGATGAAAGCCTTTGTGTTAGTATTTGCCATATGCATTCACGGTGACCATATGGTAGGAATACTCCCCGGGGAGTGCAGTTGGTGCACATTTTGTGATGATGATGATGAATCCGATGATCGGGGTAATAATATCTGTAAACTGCTCAGAGACGGTATTTTGTATAAAAGGGACTTGGTAACATAGTTCAGATGAGAGAAAAATGGTGCTAAGGTAGTGACTTCAATGCTTTAATGTACAATTAAAGATAATCTGAAAGTTTGAGTGAAAACAGACCATTATTAATGATAGAAATCAGGAAAAACTGATATGATCGATTCCTTAATTCTCCCAACTATATTATTGCAATTTTATTAAATTTATTTTAGGTTAATGTTAATCGTCGCAAAGCAATGAATTGGTTCTATATGGTTGGGAGAATTTACTGTTAGAGGGTGTCGCACAGTGACGCCTTCAAAGAAAACCATAAATATCTTTGTGGTTTGAGAATTTTTTTAGGATTTTTTGCATGTTAGAGGGTTAGTACAGTAGAAGTAATATACTAAGTAAAATTTCATACCAAAACTAAGCAGTTTTTTCATCAACCTTCAACAATGTTTCTGAGTCACTTCAAGCGTTATGTAATTGTAAATCCAGATTATTATTATTTTTATTATTATCATTTATTTATCTTGCAGCTCCGTTGGTGAAGATCAAGCAAGCTCTCCAGCGTCTGAAGAACGAGGTCATCCAGATGGATGTCAGGGTAGGGGTCGTGGAGCAAAACCTTCTTCAAGCAAAGCTGAAAGACAAGACTAACATGCAAAGGGATATGAATAAACCCATTGGAAATGGGAATGATTATGATTATTAAAAGGGATAAACACGACTGCATCTATTTTCAAGAAGCCAGATGGTTGTCTGGGTAGGGGTTGTGGAGCAAAACCTTCTTCAAGCAAAGACAAGACTAACATGCAGAGGGATATGAATAAACCCATTGGAAATGGAAATGAATATGATTATTAAAAGGGATAAACACGATCGCATCTATTTTCAAGAAGCCAGATGGTTGTCTGGGTAGGGGTTGTGGAGCAAAACCTTCTTCAAGCAAAGACAAGACTAACATGCAGAGGGATATGAATAAACCCATTGGAAATGGAAATGAATATGATTATTAAAAGGGATAAACACGATCGCATCTATTTTCAAGAAGCCAGATGGATGTCGGGGTAGGGGTTGTGGAGCAAAACCTTCTTCAAGCAAAGCTCAAAGACAAGACTAATATGCAGAGGGATATGAATAAACCCATTGGAAATGCAAATGAATATGATTATTTAAAGGGATAAACACGATCGCATCTATTTTCAGGAAGCCAACACAAGGGGAATTTCAATACCCTATTGTACATCCGGCCATAGATATCATGTTCTGATTACCGGTATGTAGTATGTCGTTGTAATGATCACACATTTCAATAGGAGACCCACAGCTATTGAAATGGCTTAAGGTTGATTTTCCAAAGTAGTTGCGATCGAGATTATAAATGTTTGGGGTATGAATAACACAGACAGTAGGCTAAGCATAAAAGCAATGTTGGAAGAGAAGTATGCAGAGTACTATAGGAGTTTAAAATAGGGGTTGTGGAGCAAAACTTCCAAGGAAAGCTGAAAGATAAGATTGTCATGCAAAGAGATGTGAATAAACATATTGGTATTAAATGCTAATGAATATGATTGTAAAAAAAAGAAAAGTAAATGGCATACGATTGGTACAGGCTACAGGCAGCGCAAAGATGTATAATACAAAACCTATAAAACTTTGTCGGTTTGTTTGTTTGCCTGACTGCTAAGAAAGCTAAGGAGCGTTTATGCTTGTATGTATAAACAACCAGGGACAGACAGATTAAGGACTATCCGAGGGGCTTGCTATGGTACTGAGGATTAGTGCCTTATCAAAGGGCACACACGCATCGACTTGCTTTCGATCCCGGGACCTTCCAGGTACGAGACCACTGCTCTACCCCTGAGCCTCCTCAAATATCAGGGATGCCAGTTTTCAGGCAATAGCCTAATTTTAGGCCCTGGCGAGTTATTTTCGTAACATAGTTTAGGCCTTTTTTGTGTACAAACTAGATCATCTAGGTGATTTTCAGGCCGTCTGATCAATTTTAACTGGCATCCCTGAAATATGAATGTTTGTTTCAAATCTGGGTATGAATCACACATGCTAGTGAATATAATCATTAATTGTGTGACAGATTGTTAAAGGCCATGATGTAAGGCTCAAACCATACCTTACAGTTTGGTCCTCTCACCCTCCTGGCAGTATCCTTCCCAGGGAGCAGTGAGTTCAGCCAAACTGCAAATGATCAGACGCAGGCTGCTTTGCAGCAAGAATGAAGCTCTGGGGTCTCAAAGACTCTCACCGTGTCCATGTGGTCAAATTCAGACTGTTGAGCATGCTCTCAATGAGTGTGTTGTAGCAGGACCCCAATCTGCTATCACTGATATAAATCCGGTGTTATATTGAAACAATTGTCAGTTTTAAATAGCTATGGTTGGTGTACGAACTACCATAACTGACCAATCACAAAGCAGCATGGAGTACATTGACCTTTATATTTCCACTGAATTCAATCTGCTTTGCTGCAATGAAAACTTTATTGATGGTAAATCAAATTTTTCATAAAAACATGACCTCATTTCACAAAGCCATCTTTATTACAAGTTCAGCAACATCCCATCCAAATATGCTTGAACAAGCGTTTAAATGAGATGCTGACGAACTTGTTCTTAAGATGGTTTTGTGAAACGATGCCTAGATTCCTAAAAAGTTTTACATTTATAATCATTATTTTCATGCAACGGAATTCTTGACAGAGCAATAGAGGAATAGATTGAAGTATACTCTGGTAATGTAGTAGAAGTAGGAAACTTTGTTATCCATCAAATATTGGATATTGGAAATCATTGTGAATATCTGTGTTTAACATTATGTAAATTAATAAAGTTCTGTATATGTATGTAAATAGCTCTTTTTGTGAAAATACATAGATGAGCACCATGTAATAAGTAGTTCTTTGTACATCTGTTGTAAAGTGTGAATAAAAAGCCTATTTGAAAAAAAAGTAACAAACCCAACATCCTTTGTGCGGTAATTTTGTACTTGAAGCCATTACACTCAGCTCATCCAGTAGTGTCTTTTGACATGCAGATTACACCAAGATGCAGGGTTCCCACTGACATGGAGAAACTCATAAAATATAACTTTTTTTGGAAAGTCATGGAAAATGAAAAAAAATATCCCAAAGTCGTGGAATGTCATGGAAATTGATCATGGGTGTGGGCCTTCCGGTTAGAACTTACAAATTTGTATGCCGCTTGGATGCCACAATGAACCTACATCAAAATGGTACTTATCTGGTTATCAAAAAAGGCAAGATGGGTCTTAGAAAGTTATTGGAATTTGGTTTTCACTTTTCTTAAAAAAATACCCGCTCTATTCCGTGCCATATCTTCCACTTCACTATACCACTGCATGTACCCCTCCCCAAACCTCTATCATACATTCTAAATCTCTCCTTTCTCTCGTTTGCCCGCTCTATGTCTCACTTCTCTTCCCCTAACAACCCCCCCCCCCCCCCCCACCCTCTCGTACACTCCAAGATTTTGATCTCCTTTCTCTCCTTCCTCCCTCTTACTGATACATATTGGCCATCTATCTCTACATCCCTAATTATGATCTAAATCTGTCCTTTATATTCTCTTGCTCACTGTACACCTCTCCCTCCCTCTTCCCCCACTCCCATGCACCCTCATCTCTCTCTCCCTCCGTTTCTTCTACATTTCCTCCCTCACATTCTTTCCTCCCTCCATCGCCACTCACATGCACCCCCATCTCTCTCCCTTCCCTCCCTGCCTCTCTGGATTAAAACCTTACAAATAATTCATAAATTCAGACTTGGAATAAGAAATACAACAAATAATTTAATCTTTGACATATACTCTGTACACATAAACATGGTATGCACAAAATGTTTGTTATGAACATATTTCAGATGTAATAACATTTCAATTTCAGTTAATTTGGAATCCTTTGCATATCATAAATACAAGGCTGTACACTTACAAACCATAAGGTCATGTGATGGTCATATGATTTGGACTACAGTGATCAGATTTTCTTCTTGATATTGATTTATACACTGATGAGAAGTATGTTGTACAGTAAACACACACTGGTATGCCAGTTTGTATTGAAAAATGGTGATTTTGACATTTTCAACATGTCACAGAATTCAGGATTTCAATGCATACTTCCCTCCTATACAAGTAGCTCTTGGCATCAAGGCTAATATCAAAGCACATTACCACTTTGTTCATACATGCAGGCCTTCAGTATAAGGCACACAAAACTTGATACACATCTACTCAGAGGCCTGATAGTTAAAATGGAAGAACAAAAATACAACAACACTATTAAGTACTGGATAAATCCTTGAATTGTGATATGTACATACATGTAGTTGGTCCAGATATACATTATCACAACTTCACTCATTCCTGCCAACTTTTCACTTCAGGACGATAGACAAATTATGTCTCTGTTTATAGTATATACAAAGAATAAGCACACAAAACTTGGTACACATCTACTGATAGCTAAAATGGAAAATACAAAGAAAAAACAAAAACATTATCAAGTACTGGAATAATCCCTGAATTGTAGATAAACAAACATGTAGTTGGGCCAAACATACATTTTCACAGTTTCTTTTCATTTCAGGAAGATAAACACATTCTATCTCTGTTTATATTATATACCAAGCATAAGGCACACAAAACTTGGAAGAAGGCAAAGAATGGAAGAAGACAAAGAAAAAAGAAAAACATTATCAAGTACTGGAATAATCCCAGAATTGTAGATGTACGTACATGTAGAATTGGGCCCAAAACATCACAACTTCACTCATTCCTGCCAACTTTTCACTTCAGGAAGATAGACAAATATGGTCTCTGTTTAATATATACAGTATATACATCACTAATCACTCTGAGATGAGTGACTCCTGATAGGAATGAGTGCAGTTGAGAACATTCGAGTAAAATGAGATTCTTCCAGGTGCATGTAAACTTTCGGGGCCCAACTTTGTATCCTCAACTCATCTGAACCTGAACAGAATGCAGAATGCATACAATGAGTATAACATGGTACTATTAATACTTAATAAAATTACAATCACAATACAAATCAACCTCATAGTCAATATTCATTCTGGGGGCTCTTCCATAAAAAGTGGAAATTTCATTTTTGAGTTGTGTTTGACATTGCAACTTTTAAAGGCAAGAGGGTACTTGAATGGAATTCCACTTCCAAACTGACTCAGATTAACCCTCGGCCCTGTGTCATAAAACTTGTTATCAATAACAAGTGTCACATTTCTATATATATTATGACAAATTTGCTCTCAGCCAATCAAACACAGCCATCCCACTATCTTATAATAGTTATTGCAACTCGTTATTGATAACAAGTTTCATAAAACAGGGCTCTGGGACGGTATTCAATTCAATACTTAGAATAAGTAAGACATTTACTAATTAAATTACTAAGCAAAGAACTTCACTTATCTCATATTCAAATCATATTTTAGACTTTTACATACATAAGGCTGTAACACTTTATCATGAAATGGAAAAATGTATTGCTAAAACAAATCTAAGAGAAAAGAAATTCATGAAAAAGTAGTTTTAGTAAATCATTTTTTTTTAAATTGTGTTTACGTTTAACGGTCATCATCTGCCATATAAAACTATTTGCCTGAGGTATCTGATGGAATGTTGCTTAGGTACAACTTTAATTTTTTTTAAATTAGTTTGACCAAGTGATGTAAATGTGGAATTTTGCATGATTATAGATTATGTTGCGTATTTTTAGATGAATGTATGCTGTTGTCTAATAAAGGAACGCTGTGGAAGAGGGGGAAAAGGCTTGTCACAAAAGTTGCCATGGAGGGTGAACATTTGATCCTATGATCTAGGCTATACTTTATGAAATATATAGGGTTAGGGTTTCACTTTATTATGAGTTCAGGTAATAATGTCCATGGTTAGGTACACGTAATATGATTTATACAACACCTACGTGGATCCTTGTCATTTGATTGGAGGATTGTTGGTCACATGATATTCAACACGGTCGTGCATTTTTGGTTATATGCGCCGTGCATTTTTGGTTATATATGCAGACTGCGTACCTCTCTGCCGTGCGCGCGCGTATCCCTGCGTGTATCTGACGCGAAGGCAATCTGAATGAAATCAAGAAGGCTCGACTCCAACTTTAATTATCTTTAATATGAGGAGTAAAGCATAATTTGTTGTTTAACATTCTATTAGATCTTCTTTGATGTTGTATAAAACAAATAATGAATGTTTTTCATTCGTTGAAAGATTAACGTTAATTCTATTCAACTCAGCTGACGCCTCGTTGAATAGAATTTTAATCTTTCAACTCATGAAAATATTCGCACTATTGAACTCATAACCATTCATTATTTGTATAATATTTAATGTGATGAATATAACGTTGCTATGTTGAGATATGAAGTACATTGAATTTGCTGTTTCATTACTAGTGTTAAATATCATGACTTTATCTTTACAGTAATATGTAAGGTCTGAGGTTGAAGTTGGAATTTTGGTTAGTGTAGGAAATCGACGCAGAACAACCGTCACAGTAGCAAGTGTTGTACAACCGTCTTGGAGATAGTTCTACATGATCAAGCAGCATTTAATCCGGATGTGCGATCTGGATGGTTGTACACTGCCATTGTGTGGCTCTCGAAGGTATTCTGATGGCTGTGATGTCCATCGTAGGTCATCCTCCTCGTCCAAGACGTCATCCTCCTCATCCAAGACGGCATCCTCCTCGTCCAAGACGTCATCCTTCTCGTCCAAGACGTCATCCTCCTCGTCCAAGACATCATCCTCCTCGTCCAAGACGGCATCCTCCTTGTCCAAGAGGTAATCCCTCCTGAATTGATGTTGAGGAAAGAAGATGAAATATTGGTTCGGAGGATAGGAATTGGGCCCTGTAACATATGAAGTGACTAACAACCAAATCAATTGTACAAATCTGTTGTATTTCAGTTTTGATACAATTTATTTTATCTTTAATAGTAAGCATTGATCTACATTTATCTGTAACATAACATAATGGTAAGTTTCTATTTATTATAATGTTATGATTGATTAAAGGAGATACAAGTACAAACTAGATGGAATTTCGACTGCGTGCAGTCAAAAATGATGCCCCCGTTATAGAGCAATTTTACAAACCAAAACAGAAGAAATTTTTCAAATTCAAGTTCGATTGTAATCCATTAACAGGTTCTCAGAATATCGTGATTACAAGCAATTTCTCATATGATCTTTGACCTCATGACCCTAAAATCTACTCAGTTCATTGGCTCTGCAAGATGTCCCGAGTTAAATAGTAATCCATCTGTCAGTTCTAATGATAATGCGATCACAAGCTATTTTTGCATACATAATGAGCTCTTTGACCTTTGACCTCATGACCCCAAAATCGAATCAGTTCATTGGCTCTGCAAGATACATACATGACCAAAGTTTGGCAGGAATCCATCAATCGGTTCTTCACATAACGCGATCACGAGAACGGGACGTATGTACGTACGTACAGACGGACGAACGGACAACCCGAAAACAATGCCTCCGGCTACTTCGAAACGGAGGCATAAAAAGACTTGGGAGATAATATTAATCGTAACTTTCAATGTTACAGGGCTCAGGTGCTGGGGCCTGGGATGCTATTTCTATGCTAGTGAACTTAACGTAACTGTACTTCAAGATCGTTTAATAAATAGTACTGGGAACTATTGCATGCTTTTTAAATGAAAAACGTGTGATAGTGTAGGGTTGCGGTTCTAACAGATAATTCCTAGCACTCTTAACACAGAGGCAGCCCAGCAGATATGTTGTAGGATTGATAACTATTGGCTAACTGACCAGGTTTTAATGTAGCAAAGCATTACAGCATTCTATGTAGCATTCCACATACATTCCATGCAAAGTAGAAGAAACCAATAAATATTCATATTGTCCCACACAAGTATAAATCAGCATCACAAAATATTCTTGAATATTCAAACATATTCAAAGGGTATATATTGAATATTCATAGTATATGTAAATTATACTATAAGCTTGACTGCATCAGGTGAACATTGAAACCAATGAGAGAGAGATAGATGAAAGGATGGTGGATGAAAAGGGTGAATGTGAATGAGGGATGACCTATTAATATGAAAGGAATGAATCATGGATATGAAGGGGAGTTTCAGAAGTTCAAAATAAATCCCTACAATAGTATCAGTGAATGAATCACATGTGATCGTGCTTGACCTATAATTTGATTAGGATCTAGGAGTGAGTTGTATAGTAATAAATTAAATTTGTAAGTCATTATGTTTAGTTCACTTACGTTGTATATTTAGTGAGCAACTGCAGGAATGAATCAAAATCTGCCTGACGATTTCCATTGAACCTGAAATTTCCTTTCCTGATTTGAGGAAAAGAATCCTGAAAAGAAATATATGGGCATGATTGGTGATAGTGATTCATGTACTTTTCCTCCATTCCAGTCTGGCTGACATACTGCATGTACCATACATGTACATACCAGGTGAGTACCCTCTCTGGCATATAGACTTAGTATCCTTGTTACGCTGACAACTCCTGAACACCCCCCCCCCCCCCACCAAATACAAACACATACAACACAGCTATGCTGATTGAACTGGTCAATATTTCAACAGAACTTTATGCTGACACCCCATGCTCCCTGATCATGCACATGTCCAAAACATCAAGAACAAAAACAAAAATTGTGCTTAAAATAAGTACACTGTGATCAAGATCTCCATTCTTGTTTAGTGACTATTCAATCTGACGTATATTCTCAGACCCATGATGACATTATTCAAACCTTATGAATTGATTTGAACTATTTGTATCTATTAGTCTTTAGAGTACTTCAGTGATCTGTTTATACTGAAATTGTATTATTGCGTAACTAGTAACACAACACTCCCCCCCCCCAAAAAAAAAACTAGATGGAATTCGACTGCGCGCAGTCGAAAATGATGCCTCCGTCATAGAGCAATTTTACAAACCAAAACAGAAGAAATTTTTTGAATTCAAGTTTAATTGTAATTCATTAACAGGTTCTCAGAATATCGTGATTACAAGCAATTTCTCAAATACATATATGACCCTTTGATCTTTGACCTCATGACCCTACAATCTACTCAGTTCATTGGCTCTGCAAGATGTCCTGAGTTAAATAGTAATCCATCTGTCAGTTCTAATGAGAATGCGTTCACAAGCTATTTTTGCATACATAATGAGCCCATGACCTTTGACCTCGTGACCCCAAAATCTACTCAGTTCATTGGCTCTGCAAGTAACATACATGACCTAATTTTGGCAGGAATCCATCAATCGGCTCTTGAGATAACGCGATCACAAGCTTTTTTTGCATACATAATGTGCGCTGTGGCCTTTGACCTTTGACCTCGTGACCCCAAAAATCTAATCAGTTCATCGGCTCTGCAAGTAACGTACATGACCTAATTTTGGCAGGAATCCATCGATCGGTTCTTGAGATAACGCGATCACGAGCTGTGTTTGCATACATAATGTGCGCTGTGGCCTTTGACCTTTGACCTTGTGACCCCAAAATCTAATCAGTTCATCGGCTCTGCAAGTAACATACATAACCAAGTTTGGCAGCAATCCATCAATCGGTTCTTGAGATAACGCGATCACGAGCTGTTTTTGCATACATAATGAGCCCTGTGACCTTTGACCTTTGACCTCGTGACCCCAAAATCTAATCAGTTCATTGGGTCTGCAAGATACATACATGACCAAAGTTTGGCAGGAATCCATCGATCGGTTCTTCAGATAACGCGATCACGAGCTGTTTTTGCATACATAATAAGCCCTGTGACCTTCGACCTCGTGACCCCAAAATCTAATCAGTTCATCAGCTCTGCAAGTAATATACATGACCTAAGTTTGGCAGGAATCCATCAGTTGGTTCTTGAGATAACGCGATCATGAGCTGTTTTTGCATACATAATGAGCCCTGTGACCTTTGACCTTTGACCTCGTGACCCCAAAATCTAATCAGTTCATCCGCCCTGTAAGATACATACATGACCAAAGTTTGGCAGAAATCCATCAACTGGTTCTTCAGATAACGCGATCACAAGAACGGGAAGTACGTACGTACAGACGTATGTACAGACGTACAGACGGATGGACGGACAACCCGAAAACATAATGCCTCCGGCTACTTCCTAACTGAGGCATAAAAACTCCTTAAACTCATCTCCACTGCTGCACGTGTACCTGAATTCATCATGACATGGATATAGAGTACAAACACACATACATACCTGTAAGGTTGACGCCTTTGCATTCAGTGTAGAATAGAACTCCTCCTGGAACTCCTTTCCATATAGTGACAGTAGAGTCAGGTTTGGCATGGAACACAAAGCATCCACTAGGTAATGTGAAGAGGCTGATGTTGGACAGCTAATGTCTATGAGCTCGACAGTGTGGACCTACATGTATACAAACAGTGATTCATACAAGTACATTACCAGAGTACACGTTTTCATTGAATTACTGCAAATATAACTGGGTGCTCTGATATACAGGTATGTGTATGACTACGCTTGGGTGACAAATGCAATGGGCTTTATATAGTCAAATATAGGATTTGGATAAGGGCTGCAAATAGGTTTAAGCTCAGGTTTAGTGATAGGAATACTTTTTGGTGCAGGGATCAAGTCCCCCCAAAAAAGCTTACTTAAAAACTTTAAGTTAGTCTTCATTAAACCAAAATATCTTTTCTGAGGCAATCCTTTAAAAGTGATGTTTTTTGCAGAACATCATATTTTTAACCCGAGCCATTTGAATTCTGTATCTTACACTGCACATGAAAACCCCTCTTTTTATAATACTGTTCCTTTGTCTGCTAAGACTATTATACATTTTCATATAAAAAATTAACACGTTGACAAAATATTGACAGCATGTTGCTAAAATATCATAACTCCTTAAATTCATCTCCACTGCTGCATGTGTACCTGAATTCATCATGGCATGGATACAGAGTACAAACACACATACACACCTGTAAGGTTGACGCCTTTGCATTCAGTGCAGAATAGAACTCCTCCTGGAAATCCTTTCCCCGTAGTATCAGGTCAGTCAGGTTTGGCATGGAACACAAAGCATCCACTAGGTAATGTGAAGAGGCTGATGTTGGACAGCTAATGTCTATGAGCTCGACAGTGTGGACCT
>JAVYIG010015902.1:0-33624 GCA_035222895.1 Strongylocentrotus droebachiensis | reverse complement strand
GGTTACAATATCTTCCATCACTTCCCTTCTAGGTCCAATTTACCAAAGATTTGAGCTGATTGGTATAGGCACTGACACTCGGTGCCGTCAGTTGAATTCTAGAAAAGGATTTGCCTAACAGAAACACAAACTCTCTCCCAATCTGATTTAATTCCCACACAGTTCTACCAGATTTTCAACTAGTTACAGAGTTTTTACTAGCCTTTCATGTTGCAAATTTTGGTTGCATTTGTTTAGGTTAGAACTGAAAGTTCTCGAGAACTATGTACACTTCGGTAATGTTTGTTTGTTCTTCTAATTTCAGGAACAGATCAGACAACTTGAGGTTAACATCCAAGATCTTCAGTCTACCTGGGCTTCTCCTGAAGGTCATCAGAAACTGAAAGACCTCTGCGAAGAAACCAACCAAGACAAACAGAAATACGAGGTATAAACAATTTTCTTATAGGATATATATTGTGTAACCACCAATTGATTATTACCATTTTACTTTCCAAACCCATACATGCTAGGGCTATTTATAAACCCTCGAACTAATTTGCGATCTGCAGGTAAATACCTGCTTGAGAGTCCTCGAACACGCTCTCTTCTAGGTGATCGATCATATACTGCCTGTGCATCGAGATTGTGGAATGGTCTTTCCCAAATCCTTCGCTCTTGTCACCAGTTATCCACTTTCAGAACCCGACTAAAGACATACCTATTTCAGATTGCTTACAATTAGTCACTGCCTTTTTATCTTTCCCAGTTAGAATCATGAACAGACATTTTTGGTAGTTTTTCAGTCTTATAAGCGTCTTTGATTAGGCAAGTAGATATTGGTGCTTTATAAATTCCTGGATTGGATTGGATAAGGCTCTGTTGTCAAGAGGGTCAACGTAAAGGAACCACTCTGCTTTGATCATATTGTAGCGCCTCACCATTTTGGCGTAAATTTGGGACCAGCGATCGGGGGACATTCGGCTTTTATATAGCGCGAAGTACAGTTAAGTCTCTAATGCAAGGGTCACTCTGTGGCCTGGACCCACCCTCCTCAGAGGTCGCCAAATATCGACGTCGACTCGACGCCTAAGCCTGACCCTGACCTATTTGTTGTTGTAGTGAAGTCCTAACGTTCGTTTTTCTTCATTGGGTGAAGCTTTACTATACAAATTGATGAAATGTGTGAAGCTTTGACGAGTAATTTGTTTTTTCTGGTGATGTGACATCGAATCCAATCGGTCGCCTTGTTTGTTCAGGTGATGTGACATCGAAGCCACTACCGGTCGCGTCGAAAATATGTCGAAATCATGTCGAAATCGTGCGTTTCAAAACAACTATTTAATTTTTATTCCGGTCACTCATGCACTCGCAGAGTGATCGTCCTGAGGTCACCGAACTTTTCTCCAGCGAAACTGATTTCGAGATTTCACGAGATCGTTTTCGAGTAGTCTACTAGTCTCCTACACATAACTAGTTGCGTGAGTATTCGCAGTATACGTGCCTGAAAGGCCAGCCTCAAGTCTGGAAACGAGACTAGTAGCCTACGAGCTGTCGGTATTGTACCCAGCATGCGCAGCGCAGATCGTGCCAAGTTTTGGCCCCAAGTTTTTGCGAGGTGAGTTGAAAAAAAATAGAAAGTTCAGAGTTTTCCGATCATTTTGAGACGGTACTACTCCGACCCTGTTTTACGATTGATTATTAACGTGAAGCTTGAAATATGTAATGGCCAATATGGTGAAACAGTGGTGAAGCTTGAACTATGCAAATGGCCAGTATGGTGAAACAGTGGTGAAGCTTCAGACCGGCCGAAAACTTACAAAAGTGAAGCCTCACCTATGGAAAACTGACACAAGTGAAGCCTCACCTATGTAAAACTGACAAAAGTGAAGCATCACCTATGCAAATAATTCAAAGGGTGAAGCCTGGACTAACACATTTGCTGATAAGAGTGATGCTTTGCCTTTGTTTTTTGTAAAGCACATGAAGTGATGGTGAAACCCTGAGGTTACAAATAATTGGCTCAGGTGAAGAAAGGTGATGACCTGAGGAGGGGTGGGTCCAGGCCACAGAGTGACCCTTGCATAAGCACTTCCAAACTTGGAGATTATTACCCCGGCTTTAGCTGTGCTGCTATTCAACACTGTAGCATTTCAAGGTATTAATTCCTGCCAGGTAACCATTTACATCACTTGGGTGGAGTGTGGCAAATGTAGATCAATGTCTTGCCAAAGGACATTACTGCTGCGGCGGGACTCTAACTGCGGACCTTGTGATCGACAGTCCGGCGACATAACAACTCGACCACAACACTTCTTTGTATTTATGGGCCCCGCATCGAGTGTTGGAGTGCTCCAATATCACAGATGGGGGAAGTCAGATTTTTCTTTGCTTTCAGTCCTCAGATCTTAGTTACAATGTTATAAACATTTTTTAAATGGTGCATATATTTAGTCTTTAATCTCTAAATCTCTATCCCATTTCTTCCCAGGCTCACTTGAAAGAGAGTCAGGATCAAGTCAGACAGCTCGAGGTTGCTGTTCAGAATCTTCAATCTACCTGGGCTTCTCCCGATGTCCACCAGAAACTAAAAGACCTCTACGAAGAAACCAACCAAGACAAACAGAATTATGAGGTAATAATTTTTCTTCTGTAGAGAAAATTCAGTCGATTAGAGCAATGTCATTTCCCTTGGCAAGTTCTAATGTTAAGTAATGATTGAAGTTTTCTTTGATATAAAAGGCAAACTGTTTACTTGCTAGACTTCACTGTCAGACACTATTGAGTGACTGACTGGCTTTTTTTCTTCTTTGGTAATAACATACATAAAATGAGCTGTAAAGGGGTACACATGATTGAATCTTTGCGCAGCATAATACGTACGACCATCTGGTACAATGGTCTGAAAATCAGACTATTACTTACTGGCTCTATAGCTCTTAAGTCGATTCGACAACTAATAGTCGTTATTTTCCCACTGAAGACATTTTCAAGCCCCCTTTTTTTTTAGGGAAGTTCTAAATTAGTATAATCTTCCAAATGCTGTTTGAATTTAGCCTTTTCATTTTTTTGGCCTGCAAAAAGGACATAGTACATGTACCTTTAAGAGGACATGGATTTTCCAAAGATCACAATTGTTTAGCTAGTGTATGAGCAGTTCTCAGCTCACTCAGCTTCATCCACCTTTCCAAATCCAAACCAAAACTTAAGTTTGTCTTTGTCATTTTTTATCATAGGGCCAGTTGCGGGATAGTCAGGATCAGATCAAACAGCTTGAGATTGGAGTCCATAATCTTCAGTCTACCTGGGCTTCTCCTGAAGACCATCTGAAACAGAAAGAACTCTATGAAGAAACCAATCGAGACAAGCAAAGTTGTGAGGTGAGTGACTTGACCCATTTTTGAAGCAGCTTATTGTTCATGAGACATTATATTTAGTTTGTGCATACCTTCAGTTGAACTGAAGTTGTGAATTCCTTTAAAATGCATACATGTATTTGGCATTCTAATTCCCATTTCATTTCAATTAGGATGATTGATGATGTTGTTGCATAAATATTGTGATTGCTACTTCTTTTGATCCTTTGATATTGAAGCTAACATTGCTGTTGGATGTCTTGTTCTTTGGCATCTCTTCCTTAAAAAAAAATGAATTCATGATCTGTGGAGTTCTTTCTTGACATCACATGTTGGACGACGCTTGCTCCAGCAACCATCCTAAACCCAAACCTATCCTTGAACCTGAATGGGAATCACAACCCCAACTCTACATTTTTGATGAAATGAAACCCTGAGCAATTTGTGCCTAATAAAACATGTATGTTGGAGCACCCTCTAAACTGTATGGACACTGTCGTAAAAATCCCTCAAGTCAATACGTCCTTTGGACTGTGGATCACATGGTTCAGGTACCACCACGGCACTTGCTTTCTTTGGGAAGACAGTAATCTACATTTGCCACTCTCCACCCAGGTTTAAGATGGGTACTGTTAGGAAGGAATTCCTTAAATGCTGTGAGCATCAAAATTGACAGCCTAGCAGAGGCGGCGTAATGTTGAATCGCCTTGAGCACCTTGTGTTAGTGGATATGTGCACTTTAAGAATATCCAATAATATTATCATCATATTCTCTACATTATTTTTCATTTTATTTCAGGCTAAATTGGAAGAGAGGGAGGCAAGGATGAGGGAGTTGGAGCAGGAGATAGAGAAGTTACGCAACACCTGGGTGTCGCCAGAAGTCCACCAGAAACTGAATGATATGTACACAGAAGCCTCTGAAGCTAAGGAAGTGTATGAAGTGAGTAGCTGGGCTTCAGGTCGAAAAAAGCTTTGATTTGAAATGCAAATTGAACATTTGATGTTGATTAAACAAAACTTGCTACTCCGATTCACTTGGTATTAGACAGAATGTATATCTATGCGTAGTGTAGATATGAGGTATGTGCATGTTTGTAGTGCTTTAGTTCAGAGTCAGAACAGGTCCAAATCTTGCCATACTGAATGTTTTGAGAAAAACACAAAGCACACTGAAGAAAAGAAAAAATCATGTTTAATATGCGAATATTAGAAGTCTGGTTGAAAATAAGTTCAAATGACCAATTAGCTTTCTTTTCAGCTTTTACATTGTTTGTTCAACACTACGGAGAGCAATCTCAAATGCCTGTGATCAGGTATTCAATGAATATATTTATCATACATTTCCGGAAATCAGCTCCAAGAATTTGAGAGGCAAGAAGAATCGCTGTGCTTAATTTTCCACAGTACCCCCTGCATTAGAAACAGATTCTGGTATAAAAACATACATTAATCATTTGGGCCAAGTTGGAAATGAACAAATTTCTTACTTGATATTTCGAAAACTCTTAGGTTGGGCATACTAAATAATAATTTAAAAATATGGTTATTTACATAGCGCCGGTATCCGTCGGGTTCTAACACTCATGGCGCTTTACACATATTACCCTAGTCGTAGCCGAGCTGCCAAACTAACTAGCGCTCAAGCATAATTACTAGCATAATTACATTTATTCATTTAGTGATGGAAGCTGTTATACATCCAGATATTTAAACTCTCATCCAGTGTATCTACTTACATTCATATCTTTACAGACACAACTGAAAGAGACTCAAGGAGAAAATTCACACAGTGCTCAACGCACGACAGATCTGGAGCTGGAGCTCAAAAAGGTGACCAGAGTGAGGGATCAAGCGCTGCAACAGAAACAGGAGCTAGAGACCCAACTCCAGCATTCAATGGCATTGAGTGGAGATCTCCAGGAGCAGATAAGCCGTCTCCGGGAAGATTTGGAGAAGGAGAAGCAGGAACTGGAATGCCAGCTGCGGCAATCCAAAATTCAGAGTGAAGATCTCCAGAGTCAGATTGGCAGTCTCACAAAAGATTTAGAGAAGGAGAAGGAAGGATGGTGTAGTTCTGCAGAAAACCTGAGGCAGGAAAAACTTGTGATCGAAACACACCTACAACACTCTAACGCTTTGAACGAAGACTTCCAACAGCAGACCGTCCATCTCCAGCAAGAGGCAAAGAAGGAGAAGGAGGACTGGTGTGCCTTGAAAGAAAGCTTGAAACAAGAAAAACAAGCTGTTGAAGGGAGATTGCAGAATGCTTTGAGTAAGATTGGAGACCTACAAACATGCAGTGCTCAACTGCAGCAAGCTCATGGAACAGACTGCAGGGCATGGCAAGACTCTGAGGAGATACTGAAGCAGGACATCAATTCTGTCAAATCTAAATTGCAGGAGGCACTAAAGCAAACTGAAGAACTCAAGACAGAAAATAGCACCCTGCGGAGGAACCTGGATGAAAGGAGTGGAAAGGTGCTGAATATAGAAACCAGAATGAAGCAAGATGAGGAAGAGAAAGAAGCCCAATTCTGTCAGGCCCGTGAACTTCTGGGGAAGCTCCAATCTCAGAATGGCTCTCTGAACCTTGAGTTAGAGAACAAAGAACGATGCTTACAGGATACCCAAAATGAGTTGCAAGTGGTGATCAAAGAGAGTGATTCCCTTCTGCAGAAGGCCGATGCTCGCATCAAAGACCTGGAATGCAAGAGCATGCGGATGGAACAGGATCTGGAGAGTGGCAGTCAAGTCCTGCGAGTGGCTGAACAGAAGATCAAAGAGGACAACACGGGGAATGAAGTCAAACTGAAAGCAGTGGGCATTCAGGTGATGGATCTGCAGAAGCAGAATCAGCGATTGAAGCAAGATCTGGATGGGAAGTTTCAGGATTGGCTGGTTACGGAGGAGAGGATGAGGCAGGAGAAGGACGTGCTCGAGACCCAGCTTGGTCAGGCAACGGTCAAGATTGAGATGCTGGAGCACAAGTACAGATCCTTCAAGGAAGACTTGCACAAGGAAGACGCAGATCTGTGCCTCCGACTGAAGAACATGGATGAACAGAAGCGGGAGGTGGAGTCTCGTCTGGAGAGGACCGATGCCCAGCTGGAGGATCTCCAGCACAGCAACTGGCTCCTGAAGCAGAACCTGGAGAACAAGGAGGAGAACCTGAGGCTCGTCGAGGAGAAGCTCAAGCGGGAAGGGGAGGGTCAGCTCCTGCAGGCTACGAAGCAGATGGGAGAGTTGCAACAGCAGAACGGCCGCTTGAAGCAGGATGTCAAGAACATGCACGACATCTTGGTCACAACTGGAGAGAACAAGAAGTTATGGGAAGAGAAGATCAAGATGCTTGAGGAGAAAGTTACACAAGGTAAGATGCCAATGAGGAGGCGCGATACCTCAGTTGGTAGAGCAGTGGTCTCGTAATCCGGCGACCCAGGTTCGAAACCAAGGCGATGTGCTAGTGCCCTCAAGGCATTAATCCTCATTACCAGGTCTCTAGGAGAGGACCTAAAGCCGTCGGCCGTCTGGTTGCTTACTTCTAGCATTTATGCTTTCTTAGCAGTCAGGTAAAATAACCACCACTACACATTACAATGTTCAGGGTTATATGCACCTGTATTCACCTGTCTTCTCTGGCTCCTTAGTAAGACAATGTCTTGTAATACCCTCCCATAGCTCATCAATACCCCGGTGCAAAGATTTCATGCTGTCCTTAAAAACCCCTCAAAAAGGTTCTGCAATTCAAGTTTTAGCATTGATAACTCTCCTGTCAGGATGTTATCATTGGTATCTTTGCAAAGCCTGTTTATACCACATTACAATGATGCCTCATTTATCATGATTTTGCAATCTTTGAATAATCAATTGTGCAGTACACCTAAACATGGGGCCAAGTCAAATGTTGCAAAATGCATTGTTATTATCAATAGTGAGTTCTTCATTTGTTATGGAGGATCAATTTTGATTTAAAGGAATAACAATGCATTTCACAACATTTTTGCATCACCATTAGGATGATGAAAGCCTTTATGTTAGTAATTGCCATATGCCCTTTAGATGAACAAGTGATAGGAATACTCCCCAAGGAGTGGAGATGGTGCACACTGTGCGTGAATGAATCCTATAACTGGGGTAATAATATCTGTAAAAGGCCTCTATATAGCAAACAATGCCTAATCAGTGACCATTAGTCCCCCATGACCCTCTTTTTCTTATGTTAATTGAGAGCTATTTTGATGAGATAACCACCCGTCAGTGACCATGCAGGGAGGTGTAATCCCTCCTGGCCAAACTAGTGCAGTGGGGCTTAATGCTATGATAGCTTGTACTCATTCCTGTCTTTGTGTTTGTTGTTGAACTAGATGAGACAGAGAGGACAACCATACAACACCATGCTGTAAATCTTGAGAAGGAAGTTGAAGAGCTTAGGGCCAAGTACAGCGAAGCATGTCAAGCACAGCATTCCCAAGGGGTGAGTCCCTCTCAAGTTTATCTAGTCTATCAAATCCGGTCGCACGAAAGTTCAAGTGGAACATTATTATTATTATCTATTCGGCAAAAATAAAGAAAATCGTTGAATACAAAATAAGAGTACATTTGGAACAGAGTCACATGGATGCCGGGAAAAGAAAAAGATTAACTAAATACATGTTTTTTTATTAAAAAATAAACCCAAAAAACTTTAATTCCTATAACCATATATAATATATATATATATATATATATATATATATATATATATATATAAGCATATTTGAACATTAATTAAGATTACTCTCATCATTACTCTAGTCAAATGAATAAAAACAAAACATTTTTATAAGCTATTCAATGACATAGGTACAATTCTGGGGGGCGTTTTATAAAACAATTAGTCTAGTCGGTGGTTTTCACCTAAAAATTCTATTGTCACCGACTATTTTTAAGGCCTCTGATTACTCAAATTTAGTCAGCGGACAAATGTTGATGAGACGCTCCCCAGTCCATGGGTGTGGGTGAAAAGTATACCTGTTACATTTAGGGGTTAGTAAAAATCGGCCACACATATTAATTCAGATCGTGTGTGATTAATTATTATTTCCTCACAGATTGCCTTCACGGAGGAGATAGAGCGTCTCCGGTCAGCCACACCCAACCAAACCCCAACCACGTCCGCCCAGAACTCCATCACCGACATCACACCCCCGGTCAACTCCCACCTGGACCTCACCCATGAGGTGATGGCCAACCATAGCGTGGACAGTCTGGATGGTCTAGCGGTCAGTCGGGTCAGTCACGATGATAGCGACCTCAGGATGGATGACCTCGAGACTGACCACGGCCTGAGAGCGGGGTCGGTTGCAAGCCTTGCATCTTCGACGGGGTCGAACCGAAGCACAAGATCCACTAGAAGTAAGCACTTCGACAAATGCCTTGCTGGGAAAGCCAGTGTTTCATTCTTTACTCCTTGAATTGTAGAAGGATAAGTGAAAATAATTTATAATGTATTTACCGAGGAGAATGTGACAAGTAATCATATTGTAGTTCACAATAGCAGTGATGCTAGGAAAGTGTATTTCAGAACTAGAGATTGGTGATCCATCCAATTTAAATTCAAATTATAAACCTAATGATTGTGATTTGTAGCCTTTTTGTATTCTTTCAATTGTATATTGAATAAAAGAATCTTTCCTCCTGTAGATGTATACCAGTGGATATATACATATATACATATACATATTAAGTAGATGTATACCATGTTTAAACTCCAGTCAATGTCCATGGTGGAAAACATTCCATGTTATCACTTTTTGTTTGTCTTGGTGTTATTTTAAAGTTCTGGGAAGTATTCACAAAGATCCTAAGTAGAACTTAACTCTAAGTTGGACTTAAAAATTATGGAGAGCCATTTGTAGCCTTAAATTGTAATATATTCAAAAGCAGAAATTCAAGTATTTTAGACTTTTCATAAATTCCACATCAAGAAAATGAATCTCCCTGATAATAAAAAATATGAATGAATTGAATCAACATTTTGTGCCTTTAAAAATAACTTTTACAAAATATTTTTTAAAGATGCTAACGGATTTCCATAATTGTTAAGTCCAACTTAGAGATAAATTCCACTTAGGATCTTTGTGAAACACCCCCCTGCAGTAATATCTTTACATACATATACATCTTTTTACTTCAGGCCGTACCCGGATAGAGATCACTCTGTCGGGCAAGCGTAGCGAGTCCAGGTCCACGTCCAGGGCGGAGTCTCAGTTTGGTTCTCAGTTCGGTTCTCAGTTTGATGACTTCAGCAACTTTGGTGGTAGTCTGAACAGCTTGGGATCCGACTTCCCTGATAACGTAGCACGCACTCTGGACGAGCTGGAGGCAAGCAACATCCACCTGGCAAAGTCCAATAGAAGGGATACCCTGGATACTCATCGAACAACTGGTAATGATGACGATGGTGTTGATGGTGGTGGTGATGGTGGTGGTGATGGTGATGATGATGATGATGATGGTGATGGTGATGATGATGATGATGATGAAAATGATGGTAGTTATTATAATAATGATAATGATAGTAACAACAACCACAAGGACACTGGTATGCGATTATTCATCTCCTTCTTTCTCCCATTCCTGTGTCTGTTCCTTTTTTCTCTTCTCCCCTCACTTCTCCCTTCCCTCACTCTCTGTTCCTTTTTTCTCTTCTCCCCTTTCCTCACTCTCTTTCTCACTATTTCTTCCTACTACATCCTCTCTCTCTCTCTCTCTCTCTCTCTCTCTTTTCTCTTCTCCCCTTCCCCAATCCCCGCTCCTTCTTTCCTTGTGCTCTCTTCCCACTCCTCCTTCATGCTTTCCTCTTCTTCTCCCCCTTCCCTCTCCCCCTCCTTTCTCACCCATAAAATCGCTGATGATTGCTAACATGTTCCTGATTTTATTTACAAAGGAATGATAAAAGTCACTATGGGTTATTAATTCCTTCTCATTTTTTCAACAATATTTCTACAAAAAAATTTGAATTGTTATCACACTTCTGGGGGGTGTTTCACAAAGACTAAGATCGACTTTAAGTTCTTAACTATGGCAGGCCTTTTATGCCACTAGTTGCACTCAACATTGGTCTCTCAATTATGATTTTAGATTAAATTTTTTCCTTCAATAATGAACTATCAAAAAATGTAAATTCTGTGGATTTGTGACCATGATTTTATACGTCCCTTGAGAAATCAATGCAAGGAATGGTTAGAGGAACTAGTGGCATAGTTAAGTCCGACTTAAAGTTGATCTTAATCTTTGTGAAACACTCCCCTGATAATTTAACAATGCAAAAGTCACAAGTTGCACGGTTTTTACAGTTGTATCGCCAGCTTTGAAATACGAGATCATAATTATATGAAACGATTTATTTTGATAGGACCCAGTGGATTCTTCCTAGTAGGATGTGGCGAGGAGGAACCGGCTCACATCGATTGGGAAGATAGACTGGCAGAGCTCCAACGTAGGAATACCCTCTGCAGACCTCACCTTCAGACGTCTTACCCCGTAGAGACGCAGACAAGGGCACCAAAGGTAAGACCGACTCGCACATTCGTGGTGAAAACAAGCCATTTTAGATAGATGAAATCCTGTTCTTTCAAACTTAGAAATGAGACATTATTAATTACAGAACTTAACATGTTTTATGATACAACCATGAGATCAAACCTTCTCTGTTGACCCCACCTTCAGACATATAACCCTGCAGAAACACAGACAAGGTGCAACTGTCTGAAGGAGATAAAGGGATTACAGGTCAAAAAATCAGTATGCTCTCACTTGATCTCTTCCATAACCTTTAGCCCCATTTTGATTTCTGCTTTTAACCTTTCACCTTTATTCTCAATGGCGCATTGTAGGAGATCACCGAGACGGATCTTAAGATCGGCTCTGATACTCGTCGCTCCAGTCTCAGGCTGTCTCGGGGTAACGAGGAGATCGCCAGGATGTCGACCCGTAAGAGGAAGAGCGATAAGTTCAAGTTTGAAGAACCAGCATCAAAGGTAAGGGAGTCACGCTAAGCAACCTTGGATTGTGGCCGTCTACATGTTAAGGGATTCTAATAGAACTCGTTAGAGGACGACCATCAAAATCTCTGGCAAAGAAATCATCTGCATAATGCCTATTTAAGTGCAATAATAAGTTATCAGAATCTATTTGTAAGAGTTCAAAGACTTTAGATCTTTTAAAACTAGAATATATATTTTACTGCTGTAGTAAGGACAATGTGAACTGCAGGGACATGATGGGATTTATGATTTACATCACCCAATAGAATTAGTGAGATAAATAAGCATTTGTGTTTAATGTTATTACAACTTTTGGTGAATATTATTGAGATGATGTGTAAGTGGCTCTTTACAAGTTCTTCAATTACAAAGATAATATGTATTTGTAAACATTTATTTTTTGCAGCAAATGCGTAGCTCATCTTCCTGCCAGGTGATGCCCCCACCCCCTCCTCCAGGCAGCACCAAGACTGGCTCGATGATCAGGAAGGCCGTCTCACATACCAGCATCCCAGCTGAACAACGAACCCCTTTCACATCCACCACCAAACACGACAAGGGCCACATCCACAACCCTTCCTCCTCCAAGTGCAATAGTAAGACCAGCCTACAGAGTAGCTTGGCAGCTCGGAGTAGCCCGCGACTAGCTGGGGGTAGGTCTAGCCTCGCTGCCAGCAAGACCAGTCTAACCTCCGGGAACTCCAGGAGTAGCCTTGCCAGCCAGTCTAGCCGAACAAGCCTAGCCACGCAGTCGAGCAGAACTAGTCTGGCAAGCATGACCAGCCGAACAGCCACTCAGGATCCAGGGACGCAAAGTTCAAGGCCTAGTAGCAGGACCAGCATGACTTCGTCATCCAGTAAGACCAGTCTTGCATCAGCAGCTATGGAGGCGTCGGGACGCAGTTCCTCAAGAGCTCGTAGGTCCAGCCTGTCTGGTAGCCTAACTACCTCTACATCCACTCTGAAGAGTTCCAAGAAGGAACCTTTTCTGCCAGAAATTGAGGTACGATTCTTGGCACAAGCAATGATGGTAAAATGTCTGTTGAGAGCCAGAAGCGTGTGGTTAAAAATCTGTGTAAAAGTTTAAGAGTTGACGAATGTCCGGCTTTCAACAGATGATGTGTTTCTGAAGGAGTAGATCCGCTTACAACTCAATATGGTCAATTATTAAAAGTTTTCACATTTCTAGTGCAGTTGTTTGCTGGATCTGATTAACTTACAGCCATAAAACAGTTTGCTAAAGATCAAAGCTTTTGGAAGAGACAACTGTTGCATAGGATGCAGGACTGAAAGGGTCAAAAACATGTCTTTATAAAGATCACCACTGATAACAAAGTAGAAACATCTCATTTTTCGCTGTCGCGCAACTCTCCCCCTCATTCACCAAAAATGTACCTTCCAATATCTCTTCCGTTATTAAAAGAGAATCATAACAATAAGATCCTCTTCTACCATGTTAAATCTGAATCCTTGCATTGCTCTGCTGTAGAGGTGTCGTGGTCGAGTGGATATGTCACCGGACTGTGGATCACAAGGTCCTCGGTTCAAGTCCCGCCGCGGCACTAATGTCCTTTGGCAAGACATTGATCTACATTTGCCACTCTCATGTGTTAAATGGGTACCCGATAGGATGCAAAAGTTATTGTGGTTCAATTAGCAGGTGGCGCTTGTAAAATGGCGACTGGCTGGAATGCTCCCCAGGAAGTAGAGATTGTGCACACAGTGTGTGCGGGCAAGCACTGAATCCGGGGTAATAGTATATCTGTAAAGCGCTTAGAGACAATTGTATTAAGCGCTATATAAGTGGAATATTATTATTATTATTAACAGGAAGTGTTGAACCCCAGGCGTGAGAGCCTCGCTTACAGTGTGGGATTCTCTCCGAGGAAGACATCTAGACGGAGGAAGTCAATGCGCTTTTCTACTAAGAAGGGCAGTATGAAGGGTAGCCCTGGACTCAGTCAGGTGAAGAAGAAGAAGGTAGCCACTCCCCAGAAGAAAACCCCATCCAAAATGGTGAGTTCTTTAACCTTTAACCTTTGGTTTGCCGCAATCCTGCAAATCAGCACAAACAATAATTACCAATTGACAGAAAGATTGCAATCTGTATCGCCATCGGGTCTTGATTGGCCTGACGCCAAACCTTGGAACACGTGCATGTAAAGTCATTACATATGTTTTTATCCATTAATCACCAGATGCATGACTGTGGCAAAATCATGCGTCCGGTAATTACTGGAAAGCATAATTTTGCCATGCACCCAGTAAATCTGTAAAACTTTAGATTTTTTTGTATTTTTGACAATTGTTTTCACAAGCCTATTATGATATTATAAATGTGATACCATATTGTAATAAACTGCTGGAGCAGATGGTTGGCCACCTCAGGTAACCTTTTGTCACATGTTCAATTTGTATATAAGTGACAATAACATGCACTCACTCTATTGGTAGTCTAGGTTTTTCAATCCACGGATAATAAAATAATTGATGTTGTAAACCACTTTTCATTTCCTTTCAACTTTTAGAAATCCATGGCAAGGTTCTTTGGTAAGTGAGGAGAGCCAGACTCATCATCAACCAACATATCGATGCAGCGAGAAATGTCTTTTTAATAGTTTTTACAACTTTGGTATCAGTTGAATGTCTTTCTTCAAGATCATTTTTTTTGTAACCAACCAGTAAATATATTAACACTTGAAAATGAGTGTTAATCTGTACTTGATGACCTGACTAAAAAAAAACGATCCAGCATTAACAACATTATTTAAAAAATACATGGTTATATAGTTCAAGAGTAGAAAAATATTACATGTTCCTCAAATCTGCTTCTTGTTACTCGATTCAGTGGTAAATTTGTTTCTAAATTATTAATATTACTGAAGCAATTGGACCAATACAACTACCATTATGTTATAATAGATCAAAGTATAATTATACTGCCTTTTTCTGAAATTGAATAGATATAATTGTAGACATCCCAGCTTTTATGATACAGTACTTCAGTAGATTACCTGTCATTATGACATAGCCATTTAGGACAGGATATAACAGTAGTTTGATAGATTTATTCTTGTAAATAGTGGTTTTCCTACAATCATGTATAAATAGTGCCATAAAAAAGATTTATTATGTAATATATCTGCCTTGTAATTATGTAAATATGTGGAAGAATTCTACATGCATCTATATATAACTGTATAAATATCAACTCCCTCTATTTACTATGCTATAGACCTAAATATTTGTTTGTGTATGTAAATTCTGTTTATATTGGACTATCCACATGTTTCATCATGTTATTACAAATATTGAGCTGTTTAATTTGGTATATTTCTGTGTATTTACATCGGTGTATTTGAATGTTTATATGAACGCACTTTTAACATGAAAAGCTAAGGGGTCGAGGTGTAGGTATACATATAGATTTATTCTGGTTTGTCTGCGAATTTTCCTACTTTATGGGCTTTTTGTAATATTATATTCTAAATCTAATTACACCACAGTGCCTTCGTTTGATGAAAATGGAAGTTGTATAGTTTTGGGGTGGATAAGGTTACCACACAAGTTGAAATAAATGTACAATTTTGTATTACTAGCAATAAGGCAATACTGCTGGAAGACCGAAGACCTTTTTAAAGTTAAAAAAAGAGAAAAGACAAAAGAAGCTCTGCTAAAGCTTTGATTTCTAATTATCTTTTAATAGCATGATATCAAGAGGATTTTGTGAAACATTACCTGGATAATCAAAAGACAACTGCACATTGAATTCTTATATAAATTCTCAGAACTGTGATTATTATGTTTTACTTTTAGTGAAACTCTTGTGGTGCTCGTTCACCTTTCATGGCATTAACTAAACCATTATAGCACAAATTTTTGACAAGTTGTAAATTATTTTGAAATAAACAATTGAAGGGTAGTTTGATATCATTGAGAAGGTTGTAAACTGTGTACAAAACAATGAGTTAACACCCTTCCTACTCCAGATATATCACCACCGGCTATTGTTTGTTTGATGTACAGATTATGTGTTTGAAATTGCATTGCATGTATATTGAATTATTATATGATCAGATTTTTAAAATGAAAAATAAGGTCTAGTTGATTATTCATGAGATGTTGTAAATAAAACCTCTATACTGCCTAGCTTTACAGCATACGTTTACCTGCCTCATTGTGTAATTATGTGAGTCAAGGGTAAGATTTTGAAAGTAAAAAGATCAAAATGTTAAAGATCAAGTTGAGTTCTGGTCATGCGATTGCATTGTGAAAGATTGATCATCTTGGTAAAGTTACAAGCACTGTACTTTTCACCTCTTCCCAGAACTCGACCTTTTCTTTAACCACATTCATACTACATACAGTCCACTCTGCATGAACCAAAAATGGCCTGACTTGTGCAAAATTTGACTTTGGCAGAGTAAATAACATACTTTGCTTTAATAGTTTGGTCCAAAATTCATTCATGCAGAGATAACTGTACATTTAAATCAATAAATGCTACTTCTCTTCCAGCATTGGGCAAGACATTTAATTAAACCCATTACACAAATTTCCTTTTCATTTAGCATACATAAATTAATGTATTAATTTGATTTGTCCTGATAGCATCCAGACAATTTGCACCCAAAATGAAAATGACCAAGCTTTCAGCTTTTCAAATTGGGTCGACAACAAACAATACAAAATGCAGCTGTACAACAAAAGCAAATTAAAGAGAGTCAAAAGATTTTAATATAAACTTGCTTTTGACAGGGTAACATATATATCTACATGTACATTCTAAACAATAGGGCGAGGACAAAAATCAGTATCACAACCAGGGAGCGGTTTCACAAAGCCTTTTTTCAATGACAAAATCAGTGACAAATCTGCTGATAACCAATCAGAAGCAAGGATTTCAGTAGCTTATAACAAAAAAGTGTCACATGTTACTGATGACAAGTTTTGTGAAACAGGGCCCAGATCAGAATGAAGCTGATGCTTTCATTGTGGTGATGGCTCGCTGCTCGTATACTGAGTGTGAGAGACAGGTGGCCTAGTCTAGTTTATTAGACAGATCACACACCACTTTTTAAAAATCCAAACAATATCTAAATGTACCACTTATTTTCATTTTGCTATGAATTTTGTGGTCACTATTGTTGAAAGTAGAAACTGAATCATGAACTGGTCGAGACTATAGTTTTTGCAACAGTAGAATTGTAGAATCATGTATTAGCAGCTTTAAAATGCTTTATAATATATATAAAGTGTGTCCCAGAAAAAACGAAACCGAGAATGATCGGTTTTATCATAACTTAATTACAATCTAATTAATAAATGACACATATTTGTAAAGCTTAGATCCTCCTCTTTCATTTGATGCATTTCATATGATGCATATTTCACGCATGAGTGATTAAAATAATTTGAAGAAAGGGTACCAAAAAGTCATTTGGCAGGCGGTATCTGAATTTCAAAGAGAAAATCACATTTCTAGAAAGTTCATTTTCTGCCCTTTCATATGACACCTCAATCAGGGAAAATGAGCCAGGAATAACAAAGTTCTGCTTGTTTAAAGTAATGCTTGCACTTCCATAATTTGATTAAACAAATTCGTTTTTCACTGGCTGCCTGCCGTAGCAACAAACAGAGTTTACAAAAGACTTGGCTCCGTTTCGCTGAAGATCAGCCATGCATGCAGTTATTCAGAGACTTGCCAACACCTTGCCTTTATGGGTTGGAAGATTCCTGTTAATGCACTGTTTAAGTTGACTTGGGAACTTGACACAACCTGATTAAACCTTGGCTCGTTTTGACTGGATTGATAGCCTGGTATTAAAGTTTGTACAAAGGTTCTTGATTCTTAGACTAGTTTGCTCAAGATCAACAAAGGATCTACACCAAGGCTGCACACAAAACATGTCAGTAGTCTCTATTCGCAGCCCCGGTGCTGGAAAGCTGTTGTCTAATTTTATTACTAGTAGTGACGTCTTTATAAAAAAGGTTCTCGATTCTCAGACCAGTTTCCTGAAGATCAACAAAGGATCTACACCAACGCTGCACAAAACACTTCAGTAGTATCTATTTGCAGCCCTTGGTTCTGGAAGGCTGTTGTTAACACTGGCAGCACCGATGTTATCCAATTTCATCACTGACAGTGGTGTCATCAAGAAGACCTACCGGTACTTCTCATTTTTCTGTCAGTTTTTTTCTCTGAAAATGGTTGCCGTTAGATCATCTTACAATCGACTGTAATGTTTCAACCTGTGCAGTATCAAAAATAAAGAGGAAAGAAAAGAGCATATGCATAAAACATGACTGTTGAATGAGTGAAATCTATACAAATAACATTAAAAGTAGATACAAGATTAACAAGAGGCAATAGATACATGCGGAGATGGATATAAAGAATAATACATGAAGACAAATCCAGAAAAGGTTCAGACAAATATAAGGAATGATATGTTGATAGAAATTATACACAAATGTAAATTTGGGGGGTGAAAAGGGAGAGATGAGTGAGAGAGGGTTAGAGAGAGAGAGAAAGTGAGAGAAAGGGAGGGAGGGAGAGAGAGAGAGAGGAAGAGAGAGAGAAAGAGAAAAAGGGAGAGAGAAAAAGAGAGAAAAAAAGGGAGAGAGATAGAAAACGAGAGATCGATAGGGTAAGAACAGAATAATCATCATGATTTTCATCTCACCTCCTCTTGCTTCTTCTTCATGTCTGCTAACAGGTCATCAAGCTGAGTTTGGAATCGTTGCTGTGATTCAAGACAAGAAGAAAATAATCTTGAAACATACATACGGGTAATACAAGAAGCTCATCTCACTGATCACTGCTCTTAGATGTGAGGAGAAAAGTTTGTACCCAACAACGATTCAAATCAGAAAGGGAAAACTTTTGCGTAGTATTCTTATGTGTGAGAACCTATAGATTAATGTTTACAAGATGGGAGCTTGAAAACATTACGTAGCACTGTCCTGATTTTCAAGCTGTTACTTGCCATATTTTGAATATTAAGGCATTTGAAGAGCCATGCTTTTTAGAGAACATTTTTAATCTGATGTTCTTCCACACTTGCATAATAACAATGATAACGCTCACAAATTATTGTTCACCTCTTTCCAGAACTCAACCTTCTCTTTAAGGGTCAAGTGCCAGAGAAAGACGACATAAAACTATATCTTACCTTGAGCATGGGGTTATCCAGACCGGCCACCGATTCCTCCAAAGCTTTCTTTCTGCCCTCTTGTTCCACCAGATCTCCTTCCAATTCTACAAGTCTCTTGGCAAGTTCATCTAGGGTTAATGGAAATATAAGACGGTATGCAAAAAATCAATCACATGTTTTCTATGTATTTGTTTGCATTACTTTAGCTAGAAGAAGAGACTGATGAGAGAGGAAGACACAACATATATATTTTGTCTTTTTCTTTTTATATTATTTATTGAAATATATTTAATCAGGAAAACAAGAATCAGATATACATTGTAGATACAAAATCTGTTTTACGGCCTAGTCCTGAACAGAATAAAAATGCAATATGCGGAAATATAAATAACGAAAATCACCAAAGCTCACAAGCAAAGGTAAAAACAGTATAAAACTAATATATAAGAATAATAAGCGTTAGAAGTAGTAAAAACAACAAAAAGAAACGACAATGTAATAATTCAAATTAACAGCGGAAAAATTAAATCACTTAAAAGGCATTAAAATATTACCAAAAAGATTAGAAGAGGAGAAAAGATATAAGGAAATTGGTAAAAAGTAGAGAAGGAAAGAGAGAAAGAAAGAGAAGGAGAGGGAGAGGGAGAGAGAGAGAGAGAGAGAGAGAGAGAGAGAGAGAGAGAGAAATAAGCCATGTCAAGAGCAAAAATTAACATCTTCTCGTCAACTTACTTTCCTGCTGTCCTCCATCAAAATCCTCCTCCTCATCCGACCCATCCTCATCGTCATCATCTTCATCATCATCGCCGGCCATCCCGGCATCCGAGAACGCTGTCCTGGAATCCTCTCCCTCCATCAACACACGAGGGCTCACTCCAGTCCCATCCTCCAGGTCCTCGATGTTGACGTCCATGTCTTCCTCGTCGTCGCCCATCTCGTCTCCCGAGCTGCTGACATCGCCACCGAACATGTCATGGATGATGTCACCTGGGTACACATGAAGCAATGAAGAATCGACTTGAATCTATCTATCAAATTACAGATTATTTGATTGCACGCGCTGTACATTGTCATCTTGATCATCTAGATCACTATTATACAAATAATACACAGCAGTGAGGGCATTAGTAAGAATTACCCACACAAGGTACCTTTGGAACAGTCTAAAACGCCTAAGGCGATAGCCGAGGGTGCTTGAACTGTTTGAAGGTACTGAGTGTGGGTTATGTTACTAATGCCGAACAAAATGATGTGTATCATTTGTTTTTAAAGATTGTATTATTTGTTTTATGCATATTTATGTAAGGCAAAATAAATGCCTGGTCACGTGTATGGTCTCAACCAATCATTTGATTAAGATCCACGTCATCATTTTATAACATCATTCTTATCTACTACAATCTCAACGGAACTCACCGTGTGGAGGTGATCCCATGCTATCATCATTCTTATCGTCCTTTACGTCTTCCTCGGCCAGTACTTCCCATTTAATCTTGATGGCTGTGCTGTCCATTCGCAGCAACCGCTTCACCTCTTCCTCCACATCAGGTGCCTCAATGTACTACAAGAGAGGGGGAAAAGAGAGGGTTAATAAATGTAAACAAGGATGAGATATTCTGACTTATCATTCTTCAGTTCACCATTAGGACAGTAGCTTTGAATTTTTCATTTCATTTCGTTTATTTCCATTTCCAACAAAATAAAATAAAGTACATGGGATTGCATTGTACATAGTAAAACAATGAAACTTAACAATATATTTGTAATTGGTCAACAGTGTACAACAAGCATATAAAACAAGTTGGTAAAGGAGGGGACTGCTGAAAAGCTGGGCTTGTAGATTGCAGCCCCCTATAACTTATAATTGCAAAAATAGTATATCAATAATAAGGGAACGCACAAATACAAATGGCTTTCTGGGAGTAATTTCAATTATTCTAAAGATTTTTGCTGTTGTGGAATAGTTGTTGCAGGAGCATGTGTTGCACAACCTCAGAAGCATGGGAATCATGATTAGGAAACATTGTTCAACAACAATTATAACAAAAGTGACTGTTCGAGTTTGGGTTTACTTGAAAGAAAGACATTGTCTCTATCTTACCTTCTTTTTGGCTGTTTTCCTAAACCTCCTTTTCCTCACATTTTTTAGGGGAGGAGTGACTGTAAAAGAAAAAAAAAGGACAATGTCATGTTAGGAAGGTGAAGATGGTTTCTGGTGGTTGGGGCAACTACATTAAAACAAAATTTTGAGTAGATTCTTAGTTTGTTTCTTCCTTATCAATACTGGCAGATTGCTTGCTGTCACATTGAAAATAATCATCTAATTATCAACTGAATTCTTTGATTCCTGTAGGCTTTAAAGGCATCGTTTAACAATGTTGAATCTGAGATGCACGGCCCTAGGTGTTATCAGTGTCTATGATATGGTGTAATATTGAAGCCCTAAAAAAAATGCGCTTCAAAATGATCAAGAAAAATCTTTGAGTGACCGGTTTTACCATACTCGTTTTCCCCAATAGACTGTAGTTTTATGAAAACCATTAGGAAAATGCAAAATTTGGATTCGATTTCCAATCATAAATATCTTGATAATCAGACAGGCGATCGACTTGTAAAATTCATGGGGTTCCTGACTGACCTAAAGGTTTATAATTATCATTGCACATATGCACATTTTTCAAACAGCTATTTTTATGTATAAATATGTCTCCAACTTACTTCCTAAGTCCTTTCATGATTTTTATATTCATAATGTTAATGTACATTCGTACCCCACGAGGCACTCTATGGATTTTCATTTAACTAACCCTAAAATTGTTTTGGCACAAAAATCAATAAGACACAATGGACCCGATGTGTGGAACTCCTTGCTTATAACATTAAAATTATGTACAACACTTGTTTCCTTTAAAGTGAAGATGAAAGAATATTTATTGATAAGGTATGAAAATTAGATTCTGGTCATAATATACTACATGTACTTTGTTTTAAAATAAATATTCATTGTTTATTTGAATATATATAGGAAATTATTTGATAGATTGCGGAGCTCGCGCAGTGCACTCTTCACTTTGCACAGCACTCTCTTCACCCGCTCTTTTTTCTTCCTGTCTCCTCTCCTCCTTTTGTAAGGCCGGTATCATTTCAAGCTCTGCTTACGATATCGGTCTTCTGCATTCTCCCCCTTTTCCTTCTTTTCAAATACGATTAATTGTACTATTGATTATTTATATTTATTTATTTGTGAATTACTACTTGTATTACTTATCATTATATTGCTAAAATGTATTCATTGTTATTTTTGTTATTGTTTATGGAAAATGCAAAAATAAAAGTTGAAACTGATTGCAGCGTGAGCTAAATCCAGGATTTCGTTTCAGAATCTGAGACAAAGTTACCTGATTCCTTTAAATACAGAAGCCATCCATTTCCCAAGGGCAAAGGGTTGATTCAAACTGACAACAGAATCTGGGCCCTCTTTCATAAAACTTGTTATCGCTCACAAATGTTACATTTCTATGACTAATTTGCTCTCGGCCAATCAGATACCATGATTTCAGTAGCTTACAATAGTTATGGTAACTTGTAACTTGTTAATGATGAAAGGTTTTTATGAAACAGGACCCTGATCTACATGAAATTTTACTGATATCAATCTTAACTTGTTTGCTGTCACATGAAATCGCATCAATAACAATGAATTTATTTTGTGAACGTTGATAATAATAATAATAATAGGCATATCTATAGCGCCGTCTCTTTAGAAATTCTATTCCAAGGGGCATATAATATTACCCCAGCTTAAGCCTAGCTGCCTAGCTGCCATTACAGTGGGAGTGTTGTGGTCGAGTGGTTTGAGGCGCTTGACTGGAGATGCGAAGGTCGAGGGTTCGAATCCCGACATGGCACTAATATCCTTTGGCAAGATAATTAACCTGCACTTGCTACTCTCCACCCAGGTGTCAAATGGGTACCCAGTAGGATGCGGCCGTCATTGTTGGTCAAACAGCTTGTGAGCGTCAAGTAACGCCCGGCTGGAATGCTCCCCAGGGAGTGGAGATTGTGCACACAGTATGTGCGGGCAAGCAATCAATCCAATGACCGGGGTAATAGTATATTTGTAAAGCGCTTAGAGACATTTGTATTAAGCGCTATATAAAAATTAAATATTATTATTATTATTACAGCACTCCAGCATTTCAAGGAATTAATTCCTGCCAAGTACCCATTTACCACACCTGGGTCAAGTGTGGCAAATGAAGATTAATGCCTTGCCAAAGGACATTAGTGTTACCATACCTCCATGCTTCCAAACAAATTTCTTGTCCACCTTCTCTGGTTTTTTGGTTGGTCCCGGTTTCACCTCGTCGACTGGTAGAATGGGAGCATCCTCGACATTACACACCAACATCTGCACATGGATGGGTGACAGGAGTTACAGGTCATTTGGAGTTTGTATTATGAAAGTGAAACTGCATTAATGAATTAATATTTCTATTTTGTTTGCTCTGAAAAGTTGATGCTACAATCATCATTAATAGTGATCTGTCAGTTTATGACAGGTTCAGTGACCCAATCAGAATTCTACATCAAGTTTTCTCTGAGTTCCTCGGTCATCCGTTTCAGCATTTCATATCCTGTTGCTCCACATTCTGTGATTAAATATCTCCCCAATCATTTTCAAGGTAATCCTTGTCATATCATCTCGAAATCAGACTGATGTTTCAACAAATGAACATAACAGATTACCGGTAGTGTACCATCAACAAGATATATTTGATAAGAAACGTTCAATTGGACATACCTGAGAAATATCAGCAGTTTTCCAGAATGTTTTCTTGTCAAGAGTCTTGTGAGATTCTATCATACATGGCAAATCCACAATCTAAGGTAGGAAAAAACTAGATGGAATTTTGACTGCGCGCAGTCAAAAATGATGCCTCCGCCATAGAGCAATTTTACAAACCAAAACAGAAGCAATTTTTAAAATTCAAGTTTGATTGTAATCAATCTGTCGCTTTTAATGATAATGCATTCACAAGCTATTTACATGTATAGTCAAACATAATGAGCCCTGTGACCTTTGCCCTCGTGACCCCAAAATTTAATCAGTTAGTTGGCTCTGCAAGATACATACATGACCCAAGTTTGGCAGGAATCCATCGATCGGTTCTTGAGATAACGCGATCACGAGCTATTTTTGTATACATAATGAGCCCTGTGACCTTTGACCTTCGACCTCGTGACCCAAACATCTAATCAGTTCATTGGATCTGTTAGATACATATATGACCCAAGTTTGGCAGGAATCGATCTACCGGTTCTTGAGATAACGCGATCACGAGCTATTTTTGTATACATAATGAGCCCTGTGACCTTTGACCCTCGACCTTGTGACCTAAAAATCTAATCAGTTCATTGGCTTTGTTAGATACATACATGACCCAAGTTTGGCAGGAATCCATTGATCGGTTCTTGAGATAACGCGATCACGAGCTATTTTTGTATACATAATGAGCCCTGTGACCTTTGACCTTTGACCTCGTGACCCCAAAATCTAATCAGTTCATTGGCTCTGTTAGATACATACATGATCCAAGTTTGGAGGGAATCCATCAATTGGTTCTTGAGATAACGCGATCACGAGAACGGGACGTACGGACGTACGTACGGACGTACGTACGGACGGACGGACGGACGGACGGACAACCAGAAAACATAATGCCTCCGGCTACTTTGTAGCGGAGGCATAAAAACATTATTGTGAAAAAGGTGGCATAATATGAAAAGTACACGGCATAAAAGACAAAAAGGAACGATTTATAACAAAAATCTGATCCAACATAAACAGTATTAGCTGCTAAAAAGAATGTCCTGCAACATTTTGTACATGGCTATAAACACATTACCCACTATAGGCATAAATGATGGATTGTAATTAGTGGATTATAAAATGAACAGCATCTACCCCTCTCCTGTCATTGTAAATGTATTTTGTTCACACCTGCTTCTAAAAATCATTCTTTGCATTGCTCAAGAGTGCATTCATTTTTGTTTTCAATGTTTTTGATCTATAATAAGCTGAAACATAATGCATCTGAACCAGCTTTAGCTGTAGAAGCATAAAACAGCAATTATTTCACTTGAAGAATAATAGAAATCTATTCACGATAACAATAGAATAAAGAAGGCATTTTTTTCTGCACATGCTTGTTTAGAAGATTGTTTAATGAATTTAGTTCTTCTTCAAACAAAAGAAAATCCCAGCATCTGTTCTTTTTGCAGATAAGCCATGTTTCTTGTACTGAATCTCATTTTTGTTTAACTATAAGGTTATTGGAGTGCTCACCTTTGCAGCAAAAGTGTCATCATCAATATGAACAAGACCATGTCTCATATCAGCTAAAATATGGGATAAAAACAAGCAAGTGTATCTGAATTAATTTAGAGCACAATGTCTACCCCTCAAAACATATATATTTCATTTCTTCTGGAGAAAAAAAGGGCCATATTAACCTCAATAGCAATATGGCTAAAACATGTACAGTTTGTAGATCTACTGATTCTACATCCCACTTCTTCTCAAGCATAAAAATATATGAATAATTATAATTCAAATATTCATGAGCAAAAGAAAGGTGTCCTCGTATTTAAATGAACACAATTTCAAATCTTTTAATTCAATTAACAAAATTAATCTTCATAAATAAAAAATTTAACACAGCAGACGGATTTTAGTCTTACCATAATCAAATGTTTGCAATGAGGACATTTTTATATATAGTACTGATAAACTATAAAAATACTTTTACTTTTGTCAACAAGAACTTTTGACATAAATATAATTTATAAACATATTTCCTTTTCACTTCATGAAAAACAGTACACGGGAATAGATTAATTAACAATCCTGGGGGTGTTTCACAAAGATCCTAAGTCGAACTTAACTCTAAGTTAGACTTTAACATTCTGGAGAGCCATTTGTAGCCTCAAAATAAAATAAATACAAAAGCGAAAATTCAAGTATTTTAGATTTTTTATAAATTCCAAATCAAGAACATGAAATCTCCTTGATAATACTTAAAAGAAAATATGAATGATTTGAATCAACTTTTAATGCCTTTTACAAAAATATTTTCATAGATATTAGATGCTAACGGCTTTCCATAATTGTTAAGTCCAACTTAGAGATAAGTTCAACTTAGGATCAAGAAGGTTTTTACCCAGGAAATTCCAATCCCTCCTCATCTGTTGCCAGATACTTCTGAACACGAATCGATGCCTGACATAGTGATAACCCTGAAGGGTATCGAGATGTTGCTTAAGAAACTCAAACCACATAAAGCGCCAGGGCCCGATGGGATCACCCCACGCATCCTGAAGCAGCTATCCAGAGTCATCGCTCCCATCTTACGCATCATCTACAGACTCTCGTATGACACCGGCGAGATACCAGATGACTGGCACAAAGCAAACGTGGTGCCTGTCTACAAGAAAGGCGACAGAACCGATCCTAGCAACTATCGCCCAATCTCCCTCACATGTATCTGCTGCAAGATGATGGAGCATATCCTTGCAAGTAGCATCATGAGGCATGGCGATGAAAAGGACATCCTCCACCCCCTCCAACATGGGTTCCGACCAAAGAGATCCTGCGAGCAACAACTACTGGGATTCGTTAGTGACCTCCACAAGAACATGGAGCTAGGTCTACAAACTGATGTCCTTGTCATGGACTTCAGCAAAGCCTTTGACAAGGTCGGTCACCAAAGACTAATGCACAAGATGGACCACTATGGAGTGAGAGGCAAAAGCAACAGGTGGATCACCAACTTTCTTCACCATCGAACCCAGCAAGTTGTTCTAGAAGGCCATGCATCACCTGAGGTCGACGTCGACTCAGGAGTACCTCAAGGCTCTGTTCTCGGACCCTCTCTATTCCTGTACTACATCAACGACCTGCCAGACAAGCTCACCTCTCCAGTACGTCTCTTTGCAGACGACGCCATCATTTACCTAGCGATTAAGGGCAGACAAGACCCTCTTGAACTACAGGAGGACCTTAATAGGCTTGCTGAATGGTCCTCTGAATGGATGATGGAGCTCAACACGGACAAGTGCAAGACCATCACAGTGTCCAGGAAGAAGAGCCAGATACGACACCAGTACATCCTGAACAACACACCGCTGGAAGCAGTCTCATCAACCAAGTACCTTGGCATCACAATCACATCAGACTTGAAATGGGACAAACACATCAAAAGCATATGCCAGAAAGCAAACAACACCCTTGCCTTCCTCAGACGAAATCTCCGGATCAACTCACCAAAACTGAAGAGTACTGCCTACAAAGCTCTAGTAAGACCACTCATTGAGTACAGTTCTACAGTTTGGGATCCCTCCTCTGCAAACCACATCCATCAAATAGAAATGGTACAAAGACGGGCCGCTAGATTCACCCTCAATCGGTACCACAACACCTCTAGCGTGACCTCCATGCTCAAACAACTTGACTGGACCACACTTGAGCAACGCAGAGAAAATTACAGACTGGTGATGATGTACAAGCTCCACAACAACCTGGTAGCACTCGACACAGCATCCTACATCAACCCTGTCACAAGACCCTCCAGGACTGCCCATGCACATAGCTACCAAGTCCTCCGTTCAAGAACTGAGCAACATAAGCAGTCCTTCTTTCCCAGGACTGTGAGGAGTTGGAACAACCTGCCATCAGAAACAGTATGTGCCTCATCCGTCAATGCCTTCCGTCAATGCCTGACGGGAGGCAGCAACTAAGTCCGGGAACTTTTTACTTGCACCATTATGGATAATTTCATTCCTACTAAGGTTATTAGTAAACAGAACAAAACCCCTTGGATAACCCCAAAAATCAAGCGAATGCATAGACGCAAACAACGGGCCTATAACAAGGCCAGAAATTCAGGAAACGATAATGACTGGGAGAGTTTCAGAGAAATCAGAAAAGAGACCCATAAGTTGACCAGATCTGCTTACAGAAAACACATTAGAGATTTTTGTCTGGAATCAAAAAAACAGTTCTGGTCTTTCGTCAAAAGCCTCAGGAAGGACTCCTCCGGAGTACCCGCCTTAAAAGAAAAGGGTGTCCTCACATCAGAGGACAAGCAGAAGGCTGAGATACTCAATGAATATTTCCGCTCAGTCTTCACTACAGAAAACCTACAAACCATTCCTAATCTTCCTCAATCTAATATCCTTGGTATAAATAATATAATCATTCATACTCCAGGGATCGAGAAACTCTTGAAGAACTTAGATCCAAAAAAAGCTTCCGGGGTCGACGAGATCTCCCCCCGTATACTAAAAGAGTTTTCTCAAGAATTGGCACCACTTCTTTCCAAAATCTTCCAAGCATCTCTTGACACAGGCATCTTACCTGAAGACTGGCGTAAAGCCAATATCACACCTATTCACAAAAAGGGTGATAGAACCAAACCAGAAAACTACAGACCAATATCTCTCACTTCTGTATGCTGTAAACTATTAGAACATGTTGTACACTCTCATATAATGAACCATCTTGAGTCGTACAACGTACTCAGTAAATACCAACACGGATTCAGGAAAGGTCATTCCTGTGAATCACAGCTAATCCAAACCATGCACGACCTTACCCTTTCTCTCGACAAACGGACCCAGACTGACATGATTGTTACTGACTTTTCTAAAGCGTTCGACACTGTGCCCCATCATCGTCTCATCCTTAAACTTAATCAGTACGGTATCAATGGGAAAACCAACAGGTGGATCTCATCCTTCTTACAAGATAGGCACCAACGGGTAATATTGGGGGGAGAACATTCACAGTGGGTTAGGGTTAAGTCGGGCGTTCCTCAAGGGACAGTGCTCGGACCTTTACTCTTTCTAATCTACGTTAACGACATACCAGACGAGTTATCCTCGACTGTACGACTATACGCTGACGACTGTATCTTATACTCTGGCATCAAAACTCAACTCGACGCTACCAGACTACAGGACGACCTTGACATACTTTCTGCATGGGTGGATAAGTGGCAAATGCAACTAAACCCCCAAAAATGTCATGTTCTTAGATTTAACGCTTCTAGATCCCCTGTAATAACCAAGTACTCCATTGGAGGTACCGTATTACAGGAAACCCCCTCTCACTCGTACCTTGGGGTAGAGATCTCCAATGATCTAAAGTGGGATAAACACATTTCTAACATAACATCATCTGCAAATAAGGTCAATGGATTCATCCGTAGAAACCTTATATCATGTACTAAACAAACTAAATCCTTAGCTTACACAACCCTAGTCCGTCCAATTGTAGAATATAGTTCTAGTGTCTGGGACCCATATACCAAAGAACATACGCAGGAAATAGGCAAGGTTCAAAGAAGGGCAGCCAGAATGGTATGCAATGACTACAGGCAAACTACCAGCGCGACAAAACTAATGGTGGGGTTAGAATGGGACTTGCTTTCTATTCGAAGGAAAGTTTCGAGGGTCTGTATATTGCACAAAGCCTTGGGGGGGCACTTGGCCCTGCCGGTGTCGGACTACCTGCGTCCAGCTACACGAGCCACCAGACGTACCTCAGGAAACTCCTTTATCCAATACTCCACCCGCACCAATTGTTTTAAACACTCCTACATTCCACGTACCATCAAGGACTGGAACTCACTACCCTCAGACATCCAAAGGACCACGAACATTGACACCTTCAAACTCCAAGCAACCAACTTTTTCCGCAACCAAGACTCAAGCAATAAGAACTAAACAAGCACAGTGCGCACCCCCCATCCTCCTCGCTTGGTTCCTTACGGAACGTTGAGGAGTATACCCGAAGAAGAAGAAGACCATGTAAATAGCATTGCACCATGCACCTTGCTCTCGTAAGCACACACACACTCGTCAGTCTGCAAGAATCTTCAACTGTGAAGGAGGTAGACTTAATCCAAAGAAGAAGAAGAAGAAGGATCTTTGTGAAACACCCCCCAGAGCAAAGAGTGTGCACCAATCTCTTTTTCTATTCCCTGACACACAAACTTACACAAGCGTCATCATTACAAACAAACAAAACTGGGAAATAAAGTGCAGTAGATTGAGAGATCGACTTACTGTGGGTTTCGATTTTGAGATAATCTTTCAATGTCTGACCGCCAGCTTGAACTAGTCGTCTCAGATCGTCAGCACAATGCTACAGAGAGAAAAAGAGTACAAAGATTGTTTGGAAAAACCGGAAAAAAGACCCTTAAATACATCATACAGTCAATCTGGTAAGTGGAACCAGCCGATGTATATTAGCCTAGGCCTAATTTTAGAGAATAAATGCATCATCATCATCATCATCATCATCATCGGTATACGGGAGTGAGGTAGTCCTGTAGGTCTCCCGGTCGTCTTCCAAGATATAAGTTCAATTGTCAGTATGCGACTTAAGACGTAATGCGTGAATGTCAGGTTATATGAAATTGTTTAACAAGCCATTGTTTGTCTAGACCAGTTTTAAAGATACCTATCTTGCAAGCAGTGAATAGAGGTTCTGGCAGTTTATTCCATAGCTCGATGACAGGTTTACTGAAAAAACAGCCTCTGACATTTAGCCTGCGATGAGTGTTAAACAATTTCAATGGTTAGTTTAGTTTAGTGGATTCATCGGATATGAATCCACTAAAATGACATTTTAGTCCAAAGTTTGCAGATGCAGAGCAGACCCTATATGGTCGGTTTCTGTCTCTAAAGAGAGGAGCCGACCCTACCCAAATAAGAGGCTAACGAACGAAAGAGATAGATATGTTTGGCCTACATCTTCCTTATTCCTAAAAATTTCAAACAAAAAATGTCTGCTCGAGAGAGGGAGAAAAAAATTATGTGTTACAAACTTTACTTGGTAACACCTACCTTGCCCACTTAGATGCAATATCTACAAAATGCCCATTCTTACTCTCACACAGTTTTATGTATTCATTTGTTTGTTTCCTTCTTTCTTCTTCTCCTCTGCCTCCCTTTCCTTCTTCAGTTTCAACTCTCCTTCCGACTAAAAATAAAATGCTAAGATCAACAAAACACAGATCTAGATCTACAATACATTTACAATTAGTCTATGCATATTTTCATTTAATTTGTGAAGTATGGAATCTAGGATTAAAAAGGAGCCATTTATAAATAATAATACCAACAAATATCTAACAGCAACAACGAAATAAACAAACCATGAAAACAAACAAAATCCTACACAAATAAAAGCATATGGGACCATGGTAAAATATTTTGTGAGCTGATATTAACTTAGTTATTAATGATACACTCACCGGAGGAACCCTAAGAATCAGATGACTCTCTACCTCAGGAAGAGGTTCTTGAGTTCGCTTTGGAGTCGCAGAAGTCATTTCAAGAAATTCTGTGCAGAGAAGAATTAAAGAATTAAAAAATATGCTTGAACATGAAATTAAAAAAAGAGAAACATCTCAGTTTTCTTCAAATATCCGGAAAACGCCCTCTGGTGATAAAACCTGGTAGAGAAATCGATGACCGTGGCAAACCAAATCCAAACAGATATAAAAGTAAGTGAAAACTCCTAAATTTTCAGGTATTTTGAATATTAGAATATTTGTATTTCAAAATCATATGAAGCCTAATGCCGCTATATATCAATAAACCAGCAAAATATTGTGTTCTGACGGAAGACGTGAAAGAAAGCCTGGTTCGGTTGATGGGTTTTTTTGTGATGCGAGCGTAGCAGAGTACACAGATCCAAAGTGCAGATGCAGGTATGTCGGGATGATGAAAAGTGCAAGTGACTGTACTGGGATGCATGCAAATGTATTGACTTTTGACTTTGTATTTTCTGACTCCTTCATTTTCTGTTTCATCACCACGATGGCGAGGTGTGGACTTCAAGGTATATTCAAGGTATATTCAAGGTCCATTGATGGACTATGTCTGGCTCCTCAGCTTAGATCATGGATTTGGGGGGGGGGGTGGGGGTAGGTGGACAGGAGAAGGGATAGAGGAAGAAAATCAGAGGAGGGAAGAAACAAATTAAAGGAGAGAAAAATAAATAAATAGAAAATAGGGGAAGAGAGAGTACAGCAGTGGTTTAGAACAATACTTGGGGGCCTGAGGATTCTAGCCTTTTTTCATGTGCCTCCTGACAATTTTTTGGGGGTGGGGGTGGGGCACTCCAGCAAAGCATAGAGTCGAAGCTAATGCGGATTGACCTCTCGCACTGCATGCTTGCTGTGAGGCAGGTATTATTATACCCATACACAAATGTACACACCACACAATATCGCATAGACTGTACACAATCATGTCGATGCCACTGTAAGCAAAGTTTGACAGTAGACTTGCAATTTGAATTTTTTAATTATTCTTTTTAACATTTGTAAGTTGAAAAAAAAAGTATTTTACTGCTATTTAGGTGTCATCAATTGTCACTAAAGTGACTTGAGTTTTGTACAGTGGTGTTTGAAATGTTGAGAATCAAAAGCATAGCTTTTACTACACGTCCAGCCAGGATAGCTAGTGATGCTCCTATGTGTGGGGTGGGGGTGGGGGGGGGGGAGGGGGCTTGTACCCACACCCCCCCTAAAACCACAACTGGACTGCAAGAGAGTGAAAGACAATTAGTATGAGCCCTATCTAATTATGTCATATTTTATACACTAACATATATATATATATATATAAATATATATTTTGATTGTGTTTCAAGTTTGCTCAGTGGCGGATCCAGGGGGGGGGGCACAGGGGGCACGTGCCCCCCCGGCCGAAAAAAATATGTTAAAATCAGCCCTAAATCCGCCCAAAATACACTGAAAAACAGGGGCGTGCCCCCCCGGCCAAACATTTTTTTTTTTTTTTTTTTTTTTAATTAAAAAAAAAAAAAAAAACCTAATGGCTGACCTAAAAAGGTGACCTTACCCCCCACCCTAACGAAGCAAAATGTCAAATTTAAAAATTTTGTGACCTAAAAAAAAAAAAAAAAGTGTCCTCTTACCCCCCCCCCCCCCCCCCCCCCCCCCCCCCCCCCCCCCCCCCCCCCGCTTATTCAGCGGCTGGCTGAGTCGTTGCGATTTTTGGGGGGACTTAAAAAAATATATATATATATGTTCTCTTTCCCACACGGTGCCCCTCCTTGTGCCCCCCCGGCAAGAAATTCCTGGATCCGCGCCTGTTGCTGTAGGACAAAAAGCAATAACAACATTTAGTATGGGTCCTCTAAAAAAAGTGAAAAATTATAAAACTAAAAGTCATAAAATCCCATCTCAAAGCTAAATGTATTTGGTGTGGAAGCTGCTATTGAGTAATAAAGATAATAATATTGATGATGAAGATGATGATAATGGTGATGATGATGATGATGACATGTCTGAAAATCAGACCATTTTTTTTAGTGATTGCAATCGATTCAACAACTAATGGTCGTTATTTTCCCACTTAAAGGGATAGTCCACCCCAGGATTTTCTTTAGCTGACGATATAGACCTAATAATACCATGAAGAATGATACAAGTCTCATTAAAATCCATGATCACATAACGAAGATATATTGACTTTTTTATCGAAAATCAGCCGCCCCCCAAATGCAAATGCGTTACATGGGCATGGAACGATTGTGACGTATGTTGCGAGCTGCCTTCTTATTTCGGAGACATTCACTTTCGCTTTCACTTTCATTCATGATTCGTCGTGTCAGTGCGATAACAGTGTACCGCGAGCGAAAGTGAATGTCTGCGAAATAAGAAGGCAGCTCGCAACATACGTCACAATTTCGATACTATCGGTTATTTTTTGGCGATCGTTTTTTGCCCATGTAACGCATTTGCATTTGGGGGGCGGCTGATTTTCGATAAAAAAGTCGATATATCTTCGTTATGTGATCATGGATTTTAATGAGACTTGTATCATTCTTCATGGTATTATTAGGTCTATATCGTCAGCTAAAAAAAATCCTGGGGTGGACTTTCCCTTTAAAGATATTTTCAAGCCCTTTCGTATTGAGGGAAGTTCTAAATTAGAAACATATTTCAAAGACCGTTGGAATTTAACCTTTTCATTTTCCTTTAGCCTGCAAATAGGACATAG
>JAVYIG010015901.1:0-33631 GCA_035222895.1 Strongylocentrotus droebachiensis | reverse complement strand
CTCAAGATAATATCATTTCTTTTTCTATCATAGTTTTAATCTAGTTTTATGTCTCATGGTAATTATTTGTAATGCCTTTTAGTTTTAGCATGACATGGGCACAGCCATTTAAAAAAAAATAGTGATGTACCAGGCGGAGTTGTACATGTATCGTGCACCAAGCTTTAATTGAAACGAATTTTTAATTCAATAACAAAACCTTTACTTTTCAATGAGGGGAAATCATAGCCGAGAAGGTAAACAATTACATTTAGTGAAAAATATATAATAGAGTAACAACTGTAACTTATTTATTTAAAATACCAAAATATAGCGGTTGAAAAATCTATTCATTTATGCGAAACCTTTATCCCAGAACGGCACCAACTTATTTATGCAATTTATGTTCTGGCAATCGGATAATAGCAGGTGAATGAGATGATTCAACACCACAAACACCAGGGAAGGAAGCATCCATAAATTTGAATGCATTTAGTTGATAAACGACTCCGGCATAGTACGTCATGCAATCAAGAACATGGCGTTGCCCATGTCTTGCTGAGAAACTGTACTTTTTTCTTGCTTATGCCTTTCTCTCATACACTTTGGTGGGGAATCTCGTAGATCGCTGGGCATAATGCACTAAATCTTTCAGAACAACTAAAGGTATTCTTTGGGTTTAGTTCTCCTTTAATCATCACTCTAGATCTGTCGTCATATTCACATAAATCACCAATAGTTTTGAGCCTACTTTTATAGTATCTATATGACCTCTCACCCACAATCGATTGCTTCAAGAAAAATGGAATGTTCCGTATCTATAATTGATAACTGAGCAACCGAGCGGACGTGTCTTGACGGAGCTCTGTCTTTGATTATACTTGCCAGTTATATGCACTTTTGAGGATTCATTTTGATTTTGTACTGTGCTGTTACATTTGGAATACCTGTATCTTCGAATATTTCTGACGATCATTTCTTGGATGGCAAAGTGGTTTGTTTTGCTCTAATTTGATCTTGCATTCATCGTGTGATTCACCGTTATCATTACTGGATTAGATCGAAATATTGTTGTTTATTTGCGGATTAAACACCACAACTTTATACAGCACAGATGAACCTAAGAGTCTTCAGCAAATGGACGCAGATAAGGTACGACTAATTCTCATGTGCATTATTATTCTTATCTTGCCTACATTTTGAATTGATATTGTAACTGTGGTAGAGTTGCGAAACCCAAATAATTCAGTCAGACACAAGCTTCGACGGGAGTGGTCAATCTTTATTTTACGTCTCCGTATCATCCATTAACTCCGTGAAAACTGTATGACAAAGAAAAAATTGCAAGCATAATAAGTACATATGCAAATGAATCTAACCACAACTGAAATGCTTCAATACGTTACCAATAAGGCAATGAGCATTTATATCGATTACAGTTTCGATCGATCACAGAATCATCTACGCAAAATAATCTTGGCTATAAACCCTTGCCAATCGTTATAATCATTATGTCATACAATTCATAAGGCTTCTATGGCTCCTTGTAACTTGACAGCCTAGCTAAATTGAATCAACTCCAATAACGAAAGAATAATGACTTTTCATTGCCCCACATATGCCTTTCTATGTAAGTAGAAAGTGCAGATCCTTCCAGACCTTCCTTGTAAACTTCGTTTATCTTTGTCCTAAATTACCCTAAACAAGTACTTTCATAACTATGATAAATGAAACCTGTCTCATACAGTCATAAGTCATATCATTACTCTTCATCTTATCCATGTTCATAAATGGTTTTACCGTTCTACGTAAATTCCTACACAGTCGCACATTACATGTATACATGAACGTATCGCTACATACAGCCAGACTTGGCTTTATATCCAAATTAATCTTCATAATCCTTTACATAACAGCACTTAATTGCAAGCAAACATCAAATATATAAATATACTGACCTCTGTGCCCTTAATTGTGACTGAATATCCCTCAGAATACGATTGTGACAAATCAAACATTCGGTAACAACAAAACCCAGCTTGCTCCATCGAACCAAATTATCAGCTGACACTAGAGGGCGACAAATTTCTGAGCAAGTCAACGTCATCTACATGGCTCCTTTAAATCAGTTGAAAAACTGAAACTAATTTACCCTCTAATGGTATTTCTTTGTCAGTTATTAACCGATAACTCCACAGAGATCAAAAAAGTTGTACAGTACGTACTTCACATTATATACATGCATGATATTACATCAAGCCAAAGTATGCAAATTATATGTGGAATATCATTCAACAAGTAATTTTTCACATTTGAGTAAAATAACAAGGTTCTGACCACTGGTCTGGAACATCAGATAGAAATGTAATCTATGTTACCAATTATCAAGAAATAACATGTACCGGTATGTATTAAATTCCTATCAAACCGTTTTTAAACGAGTACAAGCACATTTACAATTTCTTCGAGATCCGAACTGGTGTAAATTCACTGATTGCCCTGTAGTCATGAAAAAACTATGACTTCCTTATACACACAAGTGAAACTTGAAAATGACAAAAACAACTTATTGACCAATTGTCAATTTTATAGGCCCAAAAAAAACACCAAAAAAAAACAATTGAATTCTTCTGATTTCTGGACACTATACTCCTTTCAAATCAAATTGAAATACTCAAAATTTAGCATCAACCTGCATAAATAATTTGCCGTTGACTTGAACGGGTATGACAAACTCACTGAATGCAAACTATCCAGAAATTCTACTTCTTCAGTGTGCAGATGAATTTACCATTCTAAACCATGACAAATAATTAATGGTTGAATTGCGCAACCCTGCATTCCAAATTGATTCTGAAATCAGAATCATGCTAAGGTTTTCTTCAAAGCAATACATTTCTAGTCTTAACTTTCAGACTTCTTGTCAAGCCTAAATTGAAACACACAATTTCCAGTTAATTCAAAACCAGACAAAAAATAATATCATGCATAAATTAGTCTTAGTCTTTCCTACAGACCCTTCATGCAAATGGACTATTTTAAAAGTCAGGCCCAACATTGCGCATAGCTTAAATTTGGTTGTCATACACAAATCGCACCAAAAAAAAAACTAGTCTTTAAATTAAGACCCAGATAAAAGGAAAAGTACTAGTCTCTCAATTCAGTCTCAAATGTACGAGTAATTAGTCTTTAAGTTCAGACCCGAAGAAAAAACGTGAGTTTCTAGTCTCTGAGTTCAGACCCAAAGAAAATGTGAGTCTCTAGTCTCTGAGTTCAGACCTTCATTTGGTCCATTTCAAATAAATTTGGGAGATCATGGATCACATTTCAATGAATCAATGTCATCTTCGTCCATATGTGATACAAACATGACTTTAGGTCCTAAATTTCTTTAAGACGATTGAAATTAAAATAATCTTCACAAAGATACGCTATGGCTCCTTGTCCGGGAATTACTCCTGGTCTTCCTGTGGGACAAGTAATATTAGTTTATGAATCGGACGCTCAAGGTAAGAACATGGGGTAGTTCGCTTTCCTACTGCATTCAGTTTCTGTTCACCCATTGCGATCTTAACCTTACGAACATGCTTATCATCCGAGGGATAAGTTTCAGCGATCCTACCCAGTGGCCATGCGTTTCTAGGAGCATTGTTATCCTTAACAACGACCACGTCTCCGACTCTCAGATTTCGTTGTGGAGCAGTCCATTTCTGTCTCGTTTGCAGGTTGTGAAGGAACTCTTTCCTCCAACGGCTCCAGAATTCATTGAGTAGATGTTGAACCCTTCTCCATCGTCTCCTGGAATACAGGTCAACTCGCTGGAAGCATCCCGGGGGAGGAAGAATGATGCAAGTCTTCATAGTTAAGAGATGATTCGGAGTCAGCGGTACAGGATACATAGGGTCACTCAGATTGTCCGTTGTCAGTGGGTCTGCTGTTGACAATTGCAGCTGCTTCATACATCAGGGTGCGTAGAGACTCGTCATCTAGTTGTCTTCCAGAATGATGCAGCAACGTATCCAGCACAGTGCGAACGGATCTGATCAGTCTTTCCCACGCTCCCCCCATATGGCTTGCGGAGGGAACGTTGAATTTGAACTCAACATAGTCACATCCATCATTCAGTAGAATGTTTTGGACCTTGGCATGGTCCATTTCCTTCCAGGCTCTTTGAAATTCAGATGCAGCTCCTACAAAGTTTGTGCCTCTGTCGCATCTCAGTTGGCGTACTGGACCTCTAATGGCTACGAAGCGTCGATATGCCTGGATGAATGAGTCTGTGTTCATGCTGTTGAGGGTTTCAATATGCACAGCTCTGGATGCCATGCATGTAAATAAAAGTCCATATCTCTTTAATTCCTTCCTACCCTCCTTTATCACCAAGGTCCCAAAACAATCCATTCCGGAGAATGTGAATGGTGATTCTGGTGTGAGTCTGTCAGTGGGTAGATCGGACATCTTCTGAGTCAAAGTAGGACGGCGCAGTCTATTGCAGATGACACATGAACGTATATACTTTGACACTCTACTGCTACCTCCAATTAACCAGAATCCATTTTGCCTGATCTGGTTAAGTGTCATACCCCTTCCTTGGTGCGCAGTCTGCTCATGACAATGACGTATTATGAGTTCAGTCATGTGATGTTTCCGAGGAAGGATTACTGGATGCTTCATCTCATATGGCTCATCGCATTTACGAATGCGTCCTCCAATTCGCAGGATTCCTCGGTCATCTAAGAAGGGGTCGAGCTGATGGAGTCGACTGCTTCTTTCATTTGACGAGTTTTCTTTCTGTTAGTCAAGTCATTTCCTCTCTGAATGGCAGTTAGGGTCTGGATTTCATCTGGAAAGGCTTCCCTCTGTACCATTCTTACTATCTCTATTTCGGCCTTCTGCAGGTATTCCAGATTGATGCTCTTCTCCTTAGAAAGTTTGCTCTGGCTTCTGGTACGTTTCTTATGGCAACGTTGTCTCAGGCAAGAGATGAATAGCAAACAATTAGCAACTGCTCTCTTAGCCTTGTTCCAAGTCGAAAATCGATTCAGTCTACTGGACTCAAGGCTATGCGTACTGGTCTGAGAAGTATGAACCTGAGATTTCTTCAACTCAGGATCGTCATCTTCTATGTCGAACATCTCTCCTTCATTGGACTTATTGGAAAACGTCTCCTTCCACAGAAACTCAGGACCGTGTAGCCACTTGGAATCTCTTAACTGGGGTACAAGCAGACCTCTCGAGCCTTCATCAGCAGGATTCTCCTTCGATTCCACATGTCTCCATTGTGTTGCAGAGGAGTGACGTCGAATTTGTTGAACTCTGTTTGCCACAAAGACATGGAAACGTTTCTCTGAGTTCTTGATATACCCAAGAACTACATTGCTGTCAGTCCAGAATGTATGCGTAGCCTCATCAAGTCGTAGTTCTGCATCCAAGAAGGTTTTGACCTTAACAGCAATGACTGCTGCTGTCAATTCTAAACGGGGAATTGTTACCAGTTTCAGCGGTGCTACTCTAGCCTTTCCAATGACAAGGGAGCAATGAACTCGTCCTTCAGCATTAGTGACTCTCAGATAAGTACACTGTCCATATCCACTGGTACTTGCATCAGCAAAATGATGATATTCTACTGACTTCACCTCTCCAAATTCAGTTGGTTTGTAGCATCTGTTGATTGATATGGTGGGGAGTATAAGCAAGTCAGTTCTCCATCTATCCCATCGTTCCCTCAAATGGTCAGGAAGAGGGTCATCCCAGTCCATTGATGAGCTGCATAGCTCCTGTAGAATTCGTTTGCCTGTCAAGACGACTGGAGCTATCAGACCCAATGGGTCATATATGGACATTACTGTAGACAACACTCCTCGACGGGTGAGAGGTTTATCTTGAAGGGTGAGTCTGAAATTGAATGTGTCTGACTCAACGCACCACTGGACACCAAGAGCCCTCTCAATGGGTAAGTCGTCACTTTGAATGTTGATTTCTCTCACATTCTTGGCTCTGTCTTTCTCTGGTACAGAATTCAGCACATCTCTGTCGTTGGATACAAACTTGTGCATGTGTAAGCCACCCTTTTCACACAGCAACTTGGTTCTGGTGATCAATTGTATCACTTCTTGAGCTGTAGACATCGACTTGAGTCCATCATCAACGTAGAAGTCTCCATGAATGAAATTCTTGACGTCCTCTCCAAATTCAGCGGCATTATCTGTCGCTAGTTGTCGCAGCCCAAAGTTAGCACACCCAGGTGATGACCCAGCTCAAAGAGATGCACTGTCATGCGGTATGCACTTGGATCCTCTTCAAGGTTTCCACCTTTCCACCACAGGAATCTTAGATAGTCTCTATCTTCTTCGTTCACCTTGAACTGATGAAACATTTCTTGTATATCGCATATGAATGCAATATTCTCAAGTCGAAATCGACATAGCACTCCTGTGAGCTTGTTTGTGAGGTCCGGCCCAGTGAGTAGATGACTGTTCAAAGAATGATTTCTGTATTGTGCACTGCCGTCAAACACAACTCTTAACTTGTTGGGTTGCACTACACCATGATGTGGTATGTACCAGGTAGCACCCACATTATCAGTCATTGGAGCAGTCTCGGCATATCCTTTGTTGATAAGCGTCTCCATCACTTCTGTATACTTCTTTTGGTATTCAATGTTGTGTCTGAACTTCTTCTCCAGATGTACAAGTCTCGACCATGCTTGGGCTTTGTTGTTCGGGAGTTGAGGTCTTTCATCCTTAAAAGGAAGCGGCATCTCATAGTGACCATCACTCATGTGTATTCCTTTATTCATGATGTCAAGGAATTTGATGTCATTCTGGGAGAAAGCTGTCCCTTCTACACTTGTGTCAGTGAAGTCAGCTTCCATATACTCTTCACTAGTAAGGGTGTTATCTCTTCCTTGGTTGTCACCCTTTCAGAAAGGAAGACTTCCTTTCTGTCTATCACCAATGTCTCTGGAATTTCTCTTGTCATCAACCGGTGACTGATGCCAATACGGTCGTCATTCTTGCGGTTGTAGTCACTACGTATTGTTCCTACAATACTCCATCCAAGGTCGGTTCGTATGCCATATGGTCCATTGTTGAATGGTGCAGGAATCACATCTCTCGGCAACAAGGCCTCTCGCACAGTCATAACCAATCAATAGGCCTATGTCACAATCTTGTAGTGGAATGAGCTTGCTGCTAAGATCACGCAGGTGAGGAATGGACTTAGCAGTCTCTGGAGTTGGTACATGTGTCCGGTCAGCCGGCATGATGTCACGTGTGTAAGTCGGTGGTAAATTAATTTGTCCTTGCCATCATGTGCGCGTACACGCAGTCCATACACACGTTCACTGTTTATCCGTTGGTCCTTCATGGATAGCGTGGATAGCTGTAAGTTGACCTTAGTCCCATGTAGCCCCATTTCGTCCTTGATGGATGTGAGTAGGAAAGTTGTATCTGACTGAGTATCCAGCAGGGCGTATGTCAAAGTTTCACCAACACTGTCCTTATGTGACAACCATACAGGAACAATCATCGAGCTTTTGAGTGTTTCTTGTCCATTACTTTTCCTTGCAATGTGTGAGCTTGATGACCTCACTTCATCTTGGTTGTATCTTGATTTGAAGGTTGAGCGTTAACCCTCACCCAGTCTTTAACATGGAGTGCTGTTGGGTGTCTCCTTTTACACTCCTTACAAGTGCTTCTCTTCTTGCACTCGTTTGATCGATGACCAACCTTTAGACACCCATAGCACAAGCCCCTTTCAACGATAAATTTCTTCTTCTCTGCCATCTCCCATGCTGAAAAGGTAGGGCACTCTTCCAAGGAGTGTGGCTTCTTGCAGACCAAGCAGGATACAGTCCATTGCTGCTTTCTATCACCCATTCCTTTCTGATTCCTACTGCTAGTGGCATCAGTTGCTAATGTTCTGACTTCTGATGCTACTGCCTTTCCTCTCTCGTATCTTGATTCCCTCAATCCATAAACAGAGGTGATGGGACAACAAGCAATCTTTGACTCCTCCTCGATGAAACGTGCAAAGAGCTTGAAAGGAGGAAAGCTGCCATTGCTGTCTGCCCATTGATAAGCCTTCCTGGACCAGCGTACAACTAACCATTCAGGTAACTTGGTCAGGATCTTACGAATTTCACCGTCGTCATTCAGATGATGAAGGTTCTGAATTTTGTCCATTGCTGTAACACACTGCCGCAAAAAATCAGAAAACTTCCTCAAACCTGGCGCATCCTTTGTGGCTATTCGAGGCCATCTCTCCATCTTGTCTCGAAAGGCTTTAGCGATGACAAAGGAATTGCCGTACCGTTCTTCCAAAGCCTTTCTGGCATCATGATATGCTGTTTCGTCGTCTATGAGAGCATATCCTTTTACTAGCTCCAGGGGTTGACCCTTCAGATACTTCTCAAGGTAAAAGAACCTGTCCATAGGCGTGATGCCACTTCGATCAATTAAGATGTTGAATGCGTGTTTCCAACCTGGATACATGAGGGGATTGCCATCCAATGAAGTCGGTTCAGGTAGAGGCAATCTTGAGGCTCTCAACTGTTCTGCAAAGAGACTCAAAGGGTCAATGGGTGAAGTCTCATGAACAGGTGGATCAACAGGTGATGGTGGGTCAACAGGTGATGGTGGATAAACAGGTGATGGTGGATCAACAGGTGATGGTGGATAAACAGGTGATGGTTCATCGAAAGTGACTGCTTGCCTCAAAGATGCATCATCGCTCTTTTCATCTTCCTTTAGAACAATCATCCTGTCAAGAGTGCTTTTCATGATTGAACTGTGTTCTCTCTCAACTTCCTCTAATTTGTCCCCACTATCATCAGCTATCTCGGAGGACAATCGTAACTCAGCGAGGTTCTCTTGCCCATTGATGACAGTGTCCATCAGAACTTGTAACCCATCTCGAAGAGCCTTGACGTCAGAAAAACCAACATCATCTATTAGGGCAGCTCTTAGCTTGTTGGCCTTACGTCGCCAGGAGGTCACACTGCTTCTGAAGTTCTTAGTCTTCAGATCGAGCTGGTATTCGATGCTCCTTTCTGTAGGGACTGACTGTCGCTTCTGCTGAGCAGCTTGTTCTTCAGTCATGATTAACAGGTGTCTCTGTAGCTTCCCAGTCTCGGCAGAAACCAGGAATCTTCTGGTAGGGATTCACTGTGGGAGAGTTTTCACTGTAACTGTGGTAGAGTTGCGAAAACCCAAATAATTCAGTCAGACACAAGCTTCGACGGGAGTGGTCAATCTTTATTTTACGTCTCCGTATCCATCCATTAACTCCGTGAAAACTGTATGACAAAGACAAAATTGCAAGCATAATAAGTACATATGCAAATGAATCTAACCACAACTGAAATGCTTCAATACGTTACCAAATAAGGAAATGAGCATTTATATCGATTACAGTTTCGATCGATCACAGAATCATCTACGCAAAATAATCTTGGCTATAAACCCTTGCCAATCGTTATAATCATTATGTCATACAATTCATAAGGCTTCTATGGCTCCTTGTAACTTGACAGCCTAGCTAAATTGAATCAACTCCAATAACGAAAGAATAATGACTTTTCATTGCCCCACATATGCCTTTCTATGTAAGTAGAAAGTGCAGATCCTTCCAGACCTTCCTTGTAAACTTCGTTTATCTTTGTCCTAAATTACCCTAATACAAGTACTTTCATAACTATGATAAATGAAACCTGTCTCATACAGTCATAAGTCATATCATTACTCTTCATCTTATCCAATGTTTCATAAATGGTTTTACCGTTCTACGTAAATTCCTACATAGTCGCACATTACATGTATACATGAACGTATCGCTACATACAGCCAGACTTGGCTTTATATCCAAATTAATCTTCATAATCCTTTACATAACAGCACTTAATTGCAAGCAAACATCAAATATATAAATATACTGACCTCTGTGCCCTTAATTGTGAACTGAATATCCCTCAGAATACGATTTGTGACAAATCAAACATTCGGTAACAAACAAAACCCAGCTTGCTCCATCGAACCAAATTATCAGCTGACACTAGAGGGCGACAAATTTCTGAGCAAGTCAACGTCATCTACAGATATCATAATAATAATAATAATAATACATAACATTTAACATTTATTAGGCGCTTAATACTGATGTTTCTAAGCGCACAGTGTTCTGATTAAGAGAAGACTATAACCCGTAGAATTAAATTAGAAGAAAAAGCAAAAATACAAAAGTAACATAGATAAGGTAAGAAAAACAGTGGCAATCAACTAAATAAAGACAAATATGGTGCGCACCTCCATTGACCGACGCACAACTGCAATTTACAATTTGAAAAAATAGGTTTTGAGTAGAGATTTGAATTGAGATACAGAGGGGGCGCAGTGAATAAAGGCGGGCAGTTTGTTCCAGAGAGCGGGGGCAATAACTGAAAAGGCGCGGTCACCATACCGGGTGTTAGTGCGGGGTCCAGGTGTTAACAGTAATGTGGAAGATGAACGAAGTGTTCGTGACGACGTACGGGAACGTAAGGATATGAGATCGGAAAGGTAAGAGGGGGCTAAGCCATTGATAGCTTTGTAGCACAGGAGAAGAATTTTGAAGGATATGCGGTGGTGAATTTTAAGCCAATGTAGTGAGTTCAATATTGGAGTTATGTGCTCTGATTTACGCGAGAGAGTCACAAGCCGAGCAGCGCTATTCTGTACCCTTTGAAGTGGGACTAGATGTGACTGAGGGAGGCCAGAAAGAGAAGAATTACAGTAATCGATATGGGTCGAGACAAAGCATGGACTAATTTTGAAGTTGTGGGTCGGTCAAGTAGCCTCCTGATTCTACTGATCTTATATATACCAAAGGAAGCAGACTTACAAATATTACTAATGTGTTGTTTGAAAGTAAGATTGCTGTCAATATTTAAACCAAGGTCACGCACAGAAGCACAACAACTGAGAGAGCCATCACTCATAACAAGATCAGGAAAGGGGTCTGAGTTCCGAAATTTAGAAGTAATATGAATCATTTCAGATTTTGAATCATTAAGGCAGAGACAGTTTTGAAAAGACCAGGTTTTGATTTCATTGAGGCAACTGGTGAGTTTGTTCGCGGCTACTGTCCTGCTGTTTGGGTGAAGAGTTACATAAATCTGGGTGTCGTCTGCATACATAGTGTGTTGAATATTCTGATGAAGGTTAATAACATTTGAGAGAGGGCTGGTGTAAAGAATAAACAGGAGGGGGCCGACCACGGAACCCTGAGGAACGCCGCAGATGAGGGGAAATGATTCCGAGTTGGTGTCATTGATGATCACCTTCTGAGTTCGGTGCATGAGATAGGAGCGAATCCATTGAAGTACGGTGCCGGTGATGGAGAAGTCGTTCTCTAAGCGATGGAGTAACAGGTCGTGGTTGATAGTGTCAAATGCGGCAGTGTAATCAAGCAAGATGAGGACAGCTTCATTACCCTTATCTACAGCTAGAAGTAGGTCATTTAGGACCTTGACAGTTGCAGTCTCAGTAGAATGATGATTCCGATAGGCAGATTGGTGGATTGGAAACAAACCGAGATTGTCAATGTGGGCTTTCAGCTGTAGTGACACAATACGTTCCAAAACCTTCCCAAGGAATGGCAGGTTTGCGATGGGCCTGTAGTTCTTAAGTCCATTCGTGTCGAGACTCGGCTTCTTTAGGAGGGGAAGAAGCAGAGAAGTCTTAAAAGACTCTGGAACTATTCCGGATGATAACGAGAGATTGAACAGTTTGGTTATGTGAGGAAGGAGTTCATCGAGGACTTCCTTTAGAAGCCAGGTAGGAATCGGATCTAGCTTACAGTGTTTAGAAGGAAGTGAAGTGATGAGCTTCCTGACTTGTGAGAGGGATACAAGGCAGAAATCAGAGAGTTCATGACGAGGGCCTGGAGCAAAAGATCTTGAAGCTGGTGCTGGTACTACATTAGGGAAAGAGGATACAACTTTGGCGACCTTTTCCCTGAAGAATGTAGCAAATCTGTTGGCGAGTTCACTATCAGAAGAATGATCTGGAAGAGGTGAAGATTGAGTGGGCGTTGAGAGTGTCTTCACAAGACGAAACAGTTCTTTAGTGTCAGCATTCTTGATGAGATCTTTGAGATACGCTGACTTCGCATTGAAGATGCACTCATAATATGACTCGCATTCACGGCGGTACAGCTCTCTATCAACAAAAAAAAAACAAAAAATTCCAAGATGGCGGCGACCAGTGCAATTTTGGCGCCAACTGATTCTGAAAGGACTAATGATGATTTGGTGGGGATGATTACCTCCAACAATGTCTTCCTAAAAGCTATAAATGACATCGTCAAAAGCTCTTGTCAAAAGGAATTTGTATCCCTCCTAGACACAATTGAAAAGCTAGAAGGTCGTTTGCTTGAGCTTGAGTCATCCATTGTTGATAAAGACTTAAAGATCAATCACCTCACTCTGAAAGCTGAACAAAAATCATCACAGATCAGTGCCCTGATGCGGACCTGCAACGATCAAGAACAATACTCGCGAAGGAATTGTGTTCGCTTTTTCGGCGTTCCTGAGAATAAGAACGAAGATACTACGGCTATTGTGTGCAAGATCGCAGAGGAAAAGCTTGGAATTCAGCTTCATCCTAGCGCAATTGACAGATCTCACCGAGTAGGAGCCCCAATCAAAGACCAAGCATCGGTCCGTGACCAAGAAACCTCCCACGATACCGGGAACGCGAAACCCAGTAGTCATGACAACGACAAGAAAATGCGCAAAAAGCGATCCCGTCCAATAATTGTCAAGTTTGTGTCGTACCAAGCTAGGAAATCGGTGTTAGTACAACGACGCAAGATGAAAGACACTGGTATATCGATCCATGAAGACCTCACCAGCGTTTGCTTTATGAAACGAGGAATCATAGCAAAGTTCTCAAAACATGGACATCGGATGAACATGTCGTCGCACTCCTTCCTGCCACCGGTGGGAAGACAGTGACTAAGGGAATCAGAGACTTTGAGGACTTGAGAACACTTTGATATATTTTTTTTCTTTTTCTTTTTCAATCAATTTTATGAATAAATTTGTACCGACTCTTTTTTTATGGTTAAATATCCATGCAGTAAATGTAATAAAGCAGTAAGGAAAAACCAAAAGGCCCTGTTATGTACTTCTTGTACAAAATGGGCACATATAGTATGTGAAGGAATTCCTAAATGCAAATACGATGATACGAATGAATCTTTTGAAAATTGGCAATGTACTGTATGTACTCTGAAACATTTTCCCTTTTGGGAACAAGAAGATATCTCTCCCGTAGAAACTTATCTTGGATATTCTCATCTTGCGAATATTATACATGATTCTACTTCGAATGAAGATAATAGATACAGTATACTTTGTGATTTTCCAAAGGAAAAGGGATTTAATTAGCACACCTTAACATAAGAAGTTTAAGAAATAAAGTTACAGATGTAAAACAATTTCTAATGTCAAACCCCTTCGACATTTTAGGACTATCCGAAACATGGTTGAATGAGGATTTTTCAAATCATATGATTTCTATCGATGGTTACAAAATTGAAAGAAATGACAGGGATGGCACTGGCGGTGGTGGTGTAGGATGTTACATTAACGAGAAATTTAATTACTTAAGAAGAACAGATCTTGAAACAAAGGAGCTTGAACTCATGTGGCTAGAAATCAAAAGAACAAGTAGTAGTTCGATTTTTGTTGGTATTTTATACAGGAAACCTTCCTGCCCAGGTACATTTTTTACCGTCCTTGAAGGGAATATTGAGAAAGTAATGTCATTGCCAAATAATATTGTTTTGCTAGGTGATTTCAACTGTAATATGAGAAATGATAATACATTGTCTAAAAATGTTAAGGATATTTGTCGTATTTGTCAGCTTAATCAGTTAATCAATGAGCCTACACGAGTTACACCTCATAGTAGTACACTCATTGATTTAATACTTACCTCGAATTCTATTGCTAACTTGAGGTCCGGTGTAATGCCCATTGGTTTTAGTGACCACTGTTTAATATTTTTAGTCGTAAAAGGCAAAAATCCAATGCTTCATTCGAAAATATGTAAATTTAGATCTTTTAGGAACTTTAACGAAAATGAATTTCAAGAGGACTTGAGAAATCAAAATTGGGCTGAGTTTAATGAAGAAAATGTTGAAGTTGATAAAATGTGGTCTAATATCAAATCGGTGTTCACAATACTAAGTGATAAACATGCACCTTTTATTTCTGTCAGAAGAAAACGTAATGGAGTGCCTTGGATTACAGACGAATATATTACTTTGGCACGTGACCGTGATTACTACACCCACAACAAAAAGTGAGTCACCCTTACTCAAATTGATGAGTCACTGGTTTGTCCGTACAGCGAAACACTTGAAGGATCATGTGAGTCACTATGACTCACTTGAAGTGAGTCTCTAAGACTCACTTCAAGTGAGTCTTAGATAAATAAGACTCATTTGTATCGAGTCATAGTGACTCACATGATCCTTCAAGTGTTTCGCTGTACGGACAAACCAGTGACTCATCAATTTGAGTAAGGGTGACTCACTTGTTGTTGTGGGTGCATCATGACATAGACCCCCCTACTCCCTAGGCCTATCACACACATACCATACCATGCCAGAGTCACTGTCCACATTTGCAATGGAAAATATATCCTAAAATATCACATTTTAGCGATGTAATCGGTGGTCCCGCTACCCGAATCTGAAAAATCTACTTTGTACGCACTAAATTAAGCCTTAACTTGAGATTTATTTGTCACCCATACTGTCACGAAACAATCTTGAATTAATTCGTTTTACATCAAATAACAAGGATCTAGGAGTTTCGTTGTATAAAACAATGATGCAAGATCATGCATGTTTTCATTCGACACGGCTTCGTGCGATACAGTAGACACTATGAACATGACAGACAATGAAAGCGCACAAAATATACAGTTCCTCAGGTAGACAAAGGGACAGCCCTTCACTGCTATTATGTAAAAATGTGTAGAACAGGTGTCACAGGCATATTCACCTGTTCTACACATTTTTACATAATAGCAGTGAAGGGATGTTCCTTTGTTTTCCTGAGGAACTGTATATTTTGTCCGCTTTCATTGTCTGTCATGTTCATAGTGAGAATCTATAGTTAAGTTACACACAGCCTCATCAACTCGAGTGCGGATATCGTAAAATGAACGCATGCATCATTTGTATAATAATCAGAAGATTCAGCCCACGAATCCAGTCATAAAAATCATCGTTTAAAACCATATGAATAATTATGCGTACCAATTTTTCACTAGCTGCAGTCAAAACTCTTCTGAATCCAAGATATAAGATGGCGACGTCGCGTCGTCGATCGGGAATTCAAATATGGCTCGAGAATGCGCATTTTGGATGACGTCACGAAAGCATGCGCGCGCATGCATACAGCCTCACTTTCAAGTTGACTCACTTTTTTCTTCTAAAATGCTCTTATGTCGATCTTGACTCATTTTTACGACCATGTGAGTCAGTCGAAGCATTTTGCAAATGCGTCAGCTCATGATTGACACACTGGTGAAATATAAATGAGTCAATAGAGACTCATTGGTTGTTACTAATGAGTCAATTTACACCTGACTCACGAAAATTATGCTTAAATGTGTCAAATGACTCACTTTTTGTTGTGGGTGTATAAGAAAAGGTATAAAAAGACAAAATGTGATTGTTGCTGGGAAAAGTTCAAGTTTTATAGAAACAAAGCAAATAACCTAAACAAAAATCTTGTAAGAGCGTATTATAAAAATGAGTTCTCAGAATGCGGAAATGATTTGAGCAAAAATTGGAAGGTTTTAAAAAACTCTTGCCTTCAAGGCAAAAGGAGGTAAGCAACACAATCCTAATTGATGATGAAATAATAACTGACAAAGTAAAGGTGGCAAGTTTATTGAATGAAACTTTTAATAATGTGAGTTCAAATCTACAAACTGGTACATGTTCTAGCATTGTAGATGATAATTTCAATTCTTTACAAACGTTATCTCAAACCAATTTTTCTTTCGAATTTCAAGAAATCAAATCAGAATTTGTTAGAAATGAACTACGCAATATTGATTGTAAAAAGGCTATAGGAATGGATGGTCTACATCCCAAGTTACTCAAATTATCTGCAGATATCATTGCAAAACCACTGACCATATTATTTAACCAATCATTAAAAACTTCACGATTTCCATTTGATTTCAAGATTGCAAAAATCACTCCGATACACAAAGGAGGAACGTTTAGTGTGGATAATTTCAGGCCCATTTCAATACTGCCCTCTTTGTCAAAAATTCTAGAGAAAGCCGTACATAAACAATTGTATTCTTACCTTAACCAAAATAATCTATTATCAGAACGTCAGTCTGGATTTAGACCGCTTCATTCCACAACCACATGTCTCACAGAAATTACTGATTACCTTCTTGATAATATGAACTCAGGTCAGATTACTGGAACAATATTTTACGATCTTAGGAAAGCGTTTGACGTTATTCCACATAAAATAATACTTGATAAACTAATTTTTTATGGCATGAGTAACAAGGTGTGTGAATGGTTTAAATCTTACTTAATTGGTAGACAACAATGTGTTACTATAGATAATCATTGTAGCGAGTATTTAACTGTTAAATCCGGGGTGCCACAAGGGTCAATTCTGGGCCCCTTGATTTTTTGTTTGTATATTAATGATATCAATAATTTAACATTTCATAATAATTCCAAAATATCACTTTATGCTGACGATACTGTCATTTTTAATAATTCTAATGTTTTTTCTGAAGTTCAAGAAAATTTACAGAATGACTTTGATTTAATATGTAAATGGTTTGATATAAATAAGATGTATATACACCCTCAGAAAACTATGGTGATGTCATTTGGATCAAAAAGAAAGTTGGAGAACAATCGTCTCTCAATTAAATTAAATGGTACAAATTTACAGTGTGTCGAAACAATGAAATACCTAGGAGTTATACTTGATTCACAACTTACGTGGTCTGAACATATAAAATATATAAGTACTAAGATATCTCGTTCTATTGGATGTATTCGTCGTATAAAACGCCTAATACCCCATAAAACTCTTGTAAACCTCTATTTTGCATTAATTTTACCACATATCGACTATTGTTGTACTGCTTGGGGAAACTGCTCAAAGACAAATTTATCGAAACTGCAAAAGTTACAAAATAGATTTGCGAGATTGATTTTAAATAAGGATTACGACACACCACAATGTACACTTCTTACGACTTTAAATTGGCAATCGGTCGAACAAAGATTAAAATATCACTACTGTTTATTAGCTTTTAAAATTATAAATGTCATAGCCCCAACTTATTTAAAATCACTTATAAATTATAGCACCTTCAACTACTGTACCCGCTATTCCTTAAATGCTCTACTTGACATCCTATACCCCAAAACCGATTTCAAAAAAAGATCATTCTCATATAAAGCAAGCACCCTATTTAATAAACTTCCTTCCTCAATCCAATCAACCAAATCAATTCAAATATTTAAGCGCGGATGCCAATTGGCAAAGCATTTATTATAGTCGAATCTCCGTTCTTATTTCCCTCTACCGGTATAATTATTTTTCTTATGTTATATATGTTTGTACTCTATATTATGTCAAATAATTATGTCAATGTTTAGTTTTGATGAATGTTATATTTTGTATATAATCCTTGTATTTTTGTATATCGCACATTTGTTATGTTAGAGGGCGTACTTGGAAAGCAGTTTTGTTAAACTGAATGTACCTACCCTCTATTTTAAATAAAACTTGAATAAATAAATAAATAAATAAATATAAAGTCTATTACCAATTTATAAAAAGACAATCTTCGACGTCAGATTTTGTTTTTTATTAATGACTTTGAAAGTCCTGGATATCTACTTTGAGTCCAATCTGATAAAAATATCGGCATTAAAATGCATCTTATGCTGAGATTGTACAGTATAATACATGTACATGTGTTGTGGTCCATCGAATAAGTCTCTGAACTGTGAGCCACAAGATACAACGCACTAATGTTGTTTGGCAAGACATTAATCTACATTTTACAAACTCCACCCAGGCACAGGAATTAGTTCTTTAAAATGCTCGAGCTCGGTAATGACAGCCGTGCTATAGCCAGGGTAATGCTAATGGAGCACCAGTATGTAAAAGACATAATGAGCGCTATACAAGACTCCATTATCATTTTTGGTTGATTCAATTTTTCATTGAATAATCTTCATTCGCTAATTTAAGATGGAATTTTTTAATCAACAATTATTGAAATTCAATTTGTGAGTAGTACGGGGGGGGGGGGGGGGGGTCGCTGAAAATATTCTAGAAATATGATATGAAAATAAAATGAAAAGAGAAGCCAAATTTCGTGACTATTGTATGTTAATTTAAGGTTAGTCATATGCAAAGTTACATGAAATCCATGATATAGCGAGCATTCCTCTTTACTTTGATTTGAGTTTTGGGAGTATCCAAAGCTGAATTCTCTATAGCTCTTTCGTCTTCTTTGTGCATGGCTGATCGTCAACGAAACGGACTTAAGTCTTTTGTCAACTCTGTTTGTTGCTACGGCAGGCAGCCAGTGAAAACGAACGCGTTTAACCAAATTATGGAAATGCAAGCATTACAAACAGAACTTTGTTATTCCTGGCTCATTTTTCCTGATTGAGGTGTCATATAAAAGGGCAGAAATTGAAATTCTAGAAATGTGATTTTCTCCTTAAAATTCAGATACCGCCCGCCAAATGACTTTTTGGTTTCCTCTCTTCAAATTGTTTCAAATCACTCATGCGGAAATATGCATCATATGAGTTGCATCAAATGAAAGAAGAGGATCTAAGCTTTACAAATATGTGTCATTTATTAATTATAATTGTGATTAAGTAATGATAACACATCGATAATTCTCGGCATCGTTTTTTCTGGGACGCACTGTATGTTACTTTGAATTTTAATTTCAATTTCTAATTCTGATCATGGTTGCATTTGCATATTCTCTTTGCAAATAGTTTTTGAATAATACGAGCATCTTTCATGTTTTAAGGTACCCATGTTTTGATCAAGTAACATAAATCTTTGCTTTAAAAAAGAGATAATGTATTGTCTGTATGTCATGATAATGGAGATTTCACAGGAAACGAAGTCGATATCACATAATGTATTCTGTCTATATCATAATTTTCCACAGCATTATGGAGCCTTTGCAGGAAATCGAGCTGATATCACTAGCTGAAGACATAGGTCCGGGCAAATATTCAAAACTGTGCAACGCTCTTGGGTATTCCTATGCAGTAAGTCAAACACACATCGTCAAACATCTTAACAACGTCAAAGAAGCTCTGGTAGAGCTCCTCATCAAATGGAATAACAATCAAGGAGACAGCACCCAAACTCGATCCATACTAGCGAGCAAACTCCATGAATTACGACTTGGTGAATTAGGTGAAAGACTATCAGAAGGTAAAACTTTTTGGGAATTACTCTGGGTTCATAGAAAAACATGTTTATATACTATTTATTAGGTCCTTTAATACTGCCAATATTGTTATGAGAGAAAAAATGATTCGGGAAAAGTTCCATGCTTTGAATCAAGCTGTTTATTATCTTGCTCATAGTTTTTCAAAGTGAACGTCGTTCCCAAGTGATTTTCAATAATAAAACGTTGTAGGCAATTTGCGTATAATTTACAGGTATCAAGATGCATCCCAACAACAAATCGAGCACAAATATCGAGCGGCAAAGCTCCCTTAACTTTTGATAGATTGTCGGCCTTTAACCGCATAAGTCAGGAGAAATTATATTTTTGATATGCTACATCATTTCGAAACATTCATTTAAAGATACATTAATGACCATATAAAAATGCTGCCATTTTTACTAGTTCTACTACTACTACTACTACTACTACTACTACTACTACTTCTATTCTACTTCTAACATTTAAACTACTACTACTACTACTACTACTACTACTACTACTACCACTTATACTACAATTAAAACAACAAGTACCACTTCTACTCTACTACTTCTACTACTACTACTACTACTACTACTACTACTTCTACTCTACTTCTACAACTAGTAATACTAGACCTACAACTAGTAGTACTACTAGGCCTACTACTACTACTACTACTACTACTACTACTACTACTTATACTCCTACTTGCACTACTAGGACTACTAAAACTAGTACCACTAAACCTACACCTACTTCTAGATCAACTCATCCTACTACTGATACTACTACTACTACTACTACTACAAATACCTCTACTACCACCAGTACTATAAACACTACTATTACTACTGATACTACTAGTACTACTACTAATACTACTACTACCACTTCTACTACAATTAAAACAACAACTACCACTTCTACTTTACTACTCCTACTCCTACTACTACTAGTAGTAGTACTACTACTACTACTACTACTACTCCTACTACTACTACTACTACTACTCTACTTCTACAACTAGTACTAATAGACCTACTACTACTACTACTACTACTACTACTACTACTACTTCTTATACTCCTACTTGTACTACTAGGCCTACTACTACTAGTACCACTATTGAACCTACACCTACTTCTAGATCAACTCATATTACTACTACTACTACTACTACTACTACTACTACTACTACTACTCTACTTCTACAACTAGTAATACTAGACCTACAACTACTAGTACTACTAGGCCTAGTACTACTACTACTACTACTACTACTTCTTCTCTTCTACTCCTACTTGTACTACTAGGCCTACTACTACTAGTACCACTAAACCAACACCTAACCAACATTCTACATCAACTCATCCTACTACTAATACTACTACTACTACTACTACTACTACTACTACTACTACTACTACTACTTATACTCCTACTTGCACTACTAGGCCTACTAAAACTAGTACCACTAAACCTACACCTACTTCTAGATCAACTCATCCTACTACTGATACTACTACTACTACTACTACAAATACCTTTACTACTACCAGTATAAATATAAACACTACTATTACTACTACTACTACTACTACTACTACTAGTACTACTACTAATACTACTACTACCACTTCTACTACAATTAAAACAACAACTACCACTTCTACTTTACTACTCCTACTCCTACTACTACTAGTAGTAGTACTACTACTACTACTACTCCTACTACTACTACTACTACTCTACTTCTACAACTAGTACTAATAGACCTACTACTACTACTACTACTACTACTACTACTACTACTTATACTCCTACTTGCACTACTAGGCCTACTAAAACTAGTACCACTAAACCTACACCCTCTTCTAGATCAACTCATCCTACTACTGATACTACTACTACTACTACTACAAATACCTCTACTACTACCAGTACTATAAACACTACTATTACTAATGATACTACTAGTACTACTACTAATACTACTACTACCCCTTCTACTACAATTAAAACAACAACTACCACTTCTACTTTACTACTCCTACTCCTACTACTACTACTACTACTCCTACTACTACTACTACTACTACTCTACTTCTACAACTAGTACTAATAGACCTACTACTTCTACTACTACTACTACTACTACTACTACTACTACTACTACTACTACTTCTTATACTCCTACTTGTACTACTAGGCCTACTACTACTAGTACCACTATTGAACCTACACCTACTTCTAGATCAACTCATATTACTACTACTACTACTACTACTACTACTACTACTCTACTTCTACAACTAGTAATACTAGACCTACAACTACTAGTACTACTATAGGCCTACTACTACTACTACTACTTCTTCTCTTCTACTCCTACTTGTACTACTAGGCCTACTACTACTAGTACCACTAAACCAACACCTAACCAACATTCTACATCAACTCATCCTACTACTAATACTACTACTACTACTACTACTACTACTACTACTACTACTACTTATACTTCTACTTGCACTACTAGGCCTACTAAAACTAGTACCACTAAACCTACACCTACTTCTAGATCAACTCATCCTACTACTGATACTACTACTACTACTACTACAAATACCTTTACTACTACCAGTATGAATATAAACACTACTATTACTACTACTACTACTACTACTACTACTACTAGTACTACTACTAATACTACTACTACCACTTCTACTACAATTAAAACAACAACTACCACTTCTACTTTACTACTCCTACTCATACTACTACTACTAGTAGTAGTAGTAGTACTACTACTACTCCTACTACTACTACTACTACTACTCTACTTCTACAACTAGTACTAATAGACCTACTACTACTACTACTACTACTACTACTACTTATACTCCTACTTGCACTACTAGGCCTACTAAAACTAGTACCACTAAACCTACACCTACTTCTAGATCAACTCAACCTATTACTGATACTACTACTACTACTACTACAAATACCTCTACTACTACCAGTACTATAAACACTACTATTACTACTGATACTACTAGTACTACTACTAATACTACTACTACCACTTCTACTACAATTAAAACAACAAGTACCACTTCTACTCTACTACTTCTACTACTACTACTACTACTACTACTACTACTTCTACTCTACTTCTACAACTAGTAATACTAGACCTACAACTAGTAGTACTACTAGGCCTACTACTACTACTACTACTACTACTACTACTACTACTTATACTCCTACTTGCACTACTAGGACTACTAAAACTAGTACCACTAAACCTACACCTACTTCTAGATCAACTCATCCTACTACTGATACTACTACTACTACTACTACAAATACCTTTACTACCACCAGTACTATAAACACTACTATTACTACTGATACTACTAGTACTACTACTAATACTACTACTACCACTTCTACTACAATTAAAACAACAACTACCACTTCTACTTTACTACTCCTACTCCTACTACTACTAGTAGTAGTACTACTACTACTACTACTCCTACTACTACTACTACTACTCTACTTCTACAACTAGTACTAATAGACCTACTACTACTACTACTACTACTACTACTACTACTACTTCTTATACTCCTACTTGTACTACTAGGCCTACTACTACTAGTACCACTATTGAACCTACACCTACTTCTAGATCAACTCATATTACTACTACTACTACTACTACTACTACTACTACTACTACTACTACTCTACTTCTACAACTAGTAATACTAGACCTACAACTATTAGTACTACTAGGCCTAGTACTACTACTACTACTACTACTACTACTACTACTACTTCTTCTCTTCTACTCCTACTTGTACTACTAGGCCTACTACTACTAGTACCACTAAACCAACACCTAACCAACATTCTACATCAACTCATCCTACTACTAATACTACTACTACTACTACTACTACTACTACTACTCCTACTACTACTACTACTACTCTACTTCTACAACTAGTACTAATAGACCTACTACTACTTCTACTACTACTACTATTACTACTACTACTTCTTATACTCCTACTTGTACTACTAGGCCTACTACTACTAGTACCACTATTGAACCTACACCTACTTCTAGATCAACTCATATTACTACTACTACTACTACTACTACTACTACTACTACTACTACTCTACTTCTACAACTAGTAATACTAGACCTACAACTATTAGTACTACTAGGCCTAGTACTACTACTACTACTACTACTACTACTACTACTACTACTACTTCTTCTCTTCTACTCCTACTTGTACTACTAGGCCTACTACTACTAGTACCACTAAACCAACACCTAACCAACATTCTACATCAACTCATCCTACTACTAATACTACTACTACTACTACTACTACTACTACTACTACTACTAGTACTACTACTAATACTACTACTACCACTTCTACTACAATTAAAACAACAACTACCACTTCTACTTTACTACTCCTACTCCTACTACTACTAGTAGTAGTACTACTACTACTACTACTACTCCTACTACTACTACTACTACTTCTTCTTCTCTTCTACTCCTACTTGTACTACTAGGCCTACTACTACTAGTACCACTAAACCAACACCTAACCAACATTCTACATCAACTCATCCTACTACTAATACTACTACTACTACTACTACTACTACTACTACTACTACTACTAGTACTACTACTAATACTACTACTACCACTTCTACTACAATTAAAACAAAAACTACCACTTCTACTTTACTACTCCTACTCCTACTACTACTAGTAGTAGTACTACTACTACTACTACTCCTACTACTACTACTACTCTACTTCTACAACTAGTACTAATAGACCTACTACTACTACTACTACTACTACTACTTATACTCCTACTTGCACTACTAGGCCTACTAAAACTAGTACCACTAAACCTACACCTACTTCTAGATCAACTCATCCTACTACTGATACTACTACTACTACAAATACCTCTACTACTACCAGTACTATAAACACTATTATATACCTCACTTAAGTAATCCAGCCATCTGATTGGTCGAAATTGCATTCATAAACTTCAACTGTTCCTGTAAAATTCCCGGTAACCATGCTTAAAACATTTCAATATTTTTAATAACCATGGTTATTAAAAATAGTTGGTCAGCCTCCATGGTTACCCCATAGGTTTACATGTTAAAAAATGGTTTGAGCGATGGAGGATACCGTATGTGTGCGAAGGATTGGTCGGTAATTTCAATACAATTGAATCTCGATCGATCTTACCGACAATTTTATCTTGCATTGTTGACATGAAGACGAAAATAAACTTCCAAAAACAAAAAAACAACATCTGCCGATAGATCTTGATCTAAGTTCGTGCCAATATGCATTGCAAAAGTAAAAGAAGGGTCCGTATATGGAGCTTTTGCGAAGCATTCATCACACGCGAAGCCGCTTTCAATCCATTTGAATGTATATATAGTAAAAAACTGCCAAGTATGTTGATAGCGCGCGATGGCCGAGAGGTCTGAGGCGCTGACTTTAGATACATCACCTTTTGTACGCAAGAGTTCGAATCTCATCTTCGACAAACAAAAAAAGTATTTTTTATTTTTTATTTTTTAGTCTATTTTTTTTCGGCATATAAAAGTATTAATGACTGCTTTAATATTCGAGAAATAGTTGTTTTCATACGCTCTCGGGAAGGTTACAATTGGGCTATTCCCCTCGGCAAGCCTCGGGGAATAGCACAATTCTAACCTTCCCTTGAGCGTAATAAAACAACTATTTCTCTCAAAGCAGTCATTAATACTATACTATTACTAATGATACTACTAGTACTACTACTAATACTACTACTACCCCTTCTACTACAATTAAAACAACAACTACCACTTCTACTTTACTACTCCTACTCCTACTACTACTACTACTACTCCTACTACTACTACTACTACTCTACTTCTACAACTAGTACTAATAGACCTACTACTTCTACTACTACTACTACTACTACTACTACTACTACTACTACTCTACTTCTACAACTAGTAATAATAGACCTACTACTACTACTACTACTACTACTACTACTTCTTATACTCCTACTTGTACTACTAGGCCTACTACTACTAGTACCACTATTAAACCTACACCTACTTCTAGATCAACTCATACTACTACTACTACTACTACTACTACTACTACTACTCTACTTCTACAACTAGTAATACTAGACCTACAACTACTAGTACTACTAGGCCTAGTACTACTACTACTACTACTACTACTACTACTACTACTACTACTTCTTCTCTTCTACTCCTACTTGTACTACTAGGCCTACTACTAGTAGTACCACTAAACCAACACCTAACCAACATTCTACATCAACTAATACTACTACTACTACTACTACTACTACTACTACTTATACTCCTACTTGCACTACTAGGCCTACTAAAACTAGTACCACTAAACCTACACCTACTTCTAGATCAACTCATCCTACTACTGATACTACTACTACTACTACTACAAATACCTCTACTACTACCAGTACTATAAACACTACTATTACTACTACTACTACTACTACTACTACTACTACTCCTACTACTACTACTACTACTACTACCACTTCTACTACAATTAAAACAACAACTACCACTTCTACTCTACTACTCCTACTCCTACTACTACTAGTAGTAGTAGTAGTACTACTACTACTACTACTACTACTACTACTACTCTACTTCTACAACTAGTAATAATAGACCTACTACTACTACTACTACTTCTTATACTCCTACTTGTACTACTAGGCCTACTACTACTAGTACCACTATTAAACCTACACCTACTTCTAGATCATCTCATACTACTAATACTACTACTACTACTACTACTACTACTACTACTATTACTACTACTCTACTTCTACAACTAGTAATACTAGACCTACAACTACTAGTACTACTAGGCCTAGTACTACTACTACTACTACTACTAGTCTACTACTACTACTACTACTTCTTCTCTTCTACTCCTACTTGTACTACTAGGCCTACTACTACTAGTACCACTAAACCAACACCTAACCAACATTCTACATCAACTCATCCTACTACTGGTACTACTAATACTACAAATACCTCTACTACTACCACTACTATTACAACCACTACTATTACTACTAACAATACTACTATAAATACCTCTACTACTACCTCTACCATTACTAACAATACTATTACTACTACTACTAGAACCACTAAGACTACTACTACTACTACATCAACTCTTCCTTCTACTTCTACAACTACTATTACTACAAAATACCTCTACTACTACCACTACTATTACTAACACTACTATTATTACTACGCCTACTGATACTACTTATTCTTCTTATATAACTGCTCCTACCCGCTGCTGCTACTAATACTACACCTCTATTACTACTGATTACACTGTTATGTACGTGAGGTAAACTCGTCCAGCATTTAATTTAGAAATCACGTGTTTGCCTATGATAAGTTTTGTTGCTTTAATTATCACTGTGCTTAAATAAGTTTAATTTAAGAATCGATAACTGAAATCAATAAAAACTACATTTTCCTTTAAAGTGACTATCATCATCCTTAACAATGGTTTGAGTTTCTTCTGTCCTTCATTTTTATTCTTGGACCCTATTGCTAAAGTGTTCCAGCCTATGGGAGAAGAAATAAAAGAATACATTGTGAATCTCTTGCAGGTGAATATCTACCTAACCAGCAGGACTCACAAGACCACAAGAAGACTCCAGTGCAGACTAGCCCAGGTATGATTATGATAGGGAGCCATATTTATTATGATTTACGATTTACGTTTTGTGTGCTCCGTATTACTTTCTGCTTGATAAGCGTATAAACAAAGTTCGAACCTTAGGATTAACACTTCGGTTGCCTACTCTGCAAAGTAATTGCTTGGTATACAGGCAAAATATGTTTACAAATTTCAAAGCGTAATGTATCTAGGCCTTCTATAGTATAGTATTAATGACTGCTTTGAGAAACAACTATGTTTCGAAAATTAAAGCAGTCATTAATACTTTTATATACCGAAAAGGGTCATAGAATACATGTGCGACTTACCAATCATGGTAATCAAGTTTGTTTACGCTATCGAGACAGCAGACAGTGTAAGGGCACAAGGTACATACAAATACGTGTGTGGGACTATGAACGAGCTGGATTTTTTGTGTTACTGAAATGTGCTCAGAATTCAAGTATTTCTTCTATTAAATGACTATAACAGACAAGAAACAAGTCAAAGGTAAGAACAAAAATCAGTGATTATCAATATAACACAAATTTTGCATGAAATACCATAAGGAAAGCTATTTAAATTTGTCAGAAATTAGCGACAAACACACTAAATTCAGCGCTGCAATGACGCGCAAAACGGCGTAGAATTCAACTTTTCATCCACCAAATGAATTCAAACACTTGCATTATACAATCTTCAATACCTGTATCACCGTTATCGCATGCAATAAAATCACAATCTATATCTAGACCTAGATCTACGGCTAATAATCAAACGTAGGGCCTACCTTTTTGGTGTTCTTGCTGTCTAGCGACCAATTCTTCGCACACACACAATGTATGGTATCCGCGATCGCTCAAACCAGTTTTTAAGCAAGACTGAACTATTCCCGGTAACTTGAATTTGACATGGGCGTGGTATTTTTTGTTTATTTACGGGAATGGCTAAAACCATGACTGCAATTTCGACCAATCAGATGGCTGGATTTCTTAAGTGAGGTATATAATATATATTAATTATAGTCCATAAAATAGAATGAAGTGGTGTCCAATTAATGTCGAGATAAAGCTGTTTAAAACATAGCAGAACAAACTCAGATACGCTTATCTTCCTGGTGCTCAGCTTACTGAAAACAAATTCACGTCAAATATTCACGTCTGCGTTTTAGACGTGAATATTTGACGCAGATTTTCACGTCTGCGTGTCCCTTCAGGGCCATTAAGAACAGAAAAATCAAAAAATTACCAAGCAAAGGTATACGTCAAATTTTTTGATTTTCACGTCCTGGACGTAAAAAACGAAAAAAAAAAATTGCGTTTGCGTGTCCCCTAGGAGCCACCATACAATACCTAATAGGCGAACAAATCGACTTAAAATATTTTGAAGAAGTTCTACCATTATTTTACGGGCACATTATTTTGACGCCCCTTGCCCAAAACCTCTTCTAAATTTGCTCGCTTGGGAGAAGAACCACTTTGAATACGTTAACAATCAAAATACACTTGATGGATAAATAATGAGAACTGAGCCTCGATGCTAAAAGATATGCGGGCACCTTGTTGTCACATTTCGATTTTTGCGAGCGACTGACGCATCCGAGCAAAACGCACACTTTATTATCTTTATCTTTTGCAACAGAAAAAAATGCCCATGCATTGATTTTATTTGAAATTCCCTAGGGTTCAGCTTACCTCAAAATCTGCTTATACGTTTACAGAATGCTGATGCTAGTTAGGTGACCCTCTCCAACAAACACAGTCACATCACACAAGTTCTCAAAGCACACCTGCCATTGGTTGCCCATGAGCGAACGCATTGACAAACAAAAATGAATATTGTATTAAATCACGATGTTGTCATATGTTGCGCTGAATTATGCATCTCATTTGATATAATAAATAATGATAATAAATAATAAATTTATATAGCGCAGCTTTTAAACAAAATACATTCAGCTGCGTATACTCCTAAATTCCTTGCTGCAACAGAGGGTTTCACATTGGAGGATGCAACTCTTACACCGTCATTGCTTATTTTTGAGATCTGTTGTGAAGTTCCTATAACCAAAAATTCACTCTTACCATCTCTCATATGAAAGTGGAAGGAATGATGAATCGATTGTTACATTTGCCATCCGTGTCTCGTCGGAACGTAACATATGCTGTGCCAAGAACAGCCATTGTTACAGAAATTTTTAATTGAGAATATAATAATAATACTAAAATCAATATTTATTTAATTCCCTTATAAAAATAGACCAAAACAAATCCTAATTGTATTAATCCTAGTTCCCTTAATCTATGTATGGGTTTGTTTTTATACTATAAGCACATGATATTCTCCTTTTTTACCATTCGGCTTTACTCCTCTCCTTCCTCTTTCATGTAAGGCATTGTTTTATTATCTATCAGTTTATTAGTAGCTATGTGCAATGTACAGGAGCAATGGAACATCTTTTAAAGTGGGGAGGGGGCACTAATTAAGAAGGCCCCTTGGGGGTGGGGGGGGGGGAATAGGCACCTACATAGGGTAATCTCAAAGTGGAAAATATAAAACGAGACATTGGTATATAAATGACCATACATTCTAATCAATACATTGTAAAGGATCATCCTTAATATTTTCTCTTTACGTGATCCGTGATACTGCTTCAGCATAGCGCTTTGCAGTTGTATATTTTGGTTTGAAGATTTATTTGAATTTAAATCTTATTGGATAATCAGAATGGTGTTTGAACATAATCTCATGAAATAATGAACGTTAGCTATAAGTTTAAATCATTTATATCAATCTAAGTGAGCGTATAGCGAGGTGGCTTCAGGGAAATTCGAGGAAAAGATGCTCTCAGTTGCTTTAATTTTGGAGGGCATGTGAGGGAGGCTATCATAAATAACTTGTTGTGGGGATAGGAAGATGAAAAAAAATCTTGTCGTGGCATGTATTGTAATTTTGTCTCTTTTTATCGCGTTTGACATATCAATGGAGACACCATTAAGAAGGAAGAAAGGGCCACTTGTCAAAGTAAAAGGGGCCTTTATCCCGATCAAAAGGGGTTCTTCGTATGAAGCGGCATTTATGAGATACTTGGAAAAGTGGGGACGTTGCGCCCCCTCCCCCGGGAGCCCTGCCTCTAGCAATGCATCACGACAAATGAAACCATCATTACATGAAAGGCGACAATTACGTTTGTAGGCCATTTCCATGACCTTTTTCAAATTCTTGATATGTCTTTTTTTTTTTTTGGTTTTCTTTTATTCTTTTTTGTATTGAACTGTTGTAAATAAGATTCCAAATTACGTATGTTTTGATTGGCAAGATCCTACCTCTCTGCTTAAACACGACAAAAAAACTCAAACATTTCGAAGCCCCAAACCCCGACCCAACGATACAAAAATAATTGCTACATTACCATGATGACTGCAGACCTGCTGAAATACTGTATTGATTTACTGTTCCACTATAAAAAGGCTACGTTTATAACGTCTTAATCTATACTTTTATTTATATGTTTATTTTCGCCATAGGTATGGCGGCTCTTGGAGGTATTGCCGATGATCTTCTCTTCAAGCTGGCTGAAGACATCGAGACGGGTGAGCAGATGGAGGCCTTAGGACGAACACTCGGAATCAGGGTCGCAGACATCAATAGATACACAGAGACCAACAGGATAGAAGGACGGGTGACTTGTAAGGGAACACGTGAGATGCTGTTTGACTGGAAACAGACCGTGGTGCCTTGTGACCAGCAAATCAGACTGAAAAAAGCTCTCATTGACGCTGAGTTGGTCATGCTTGCTGATACATATATCAAGGGGACACCAATGATTCAAGGTGGGTCTATCAGTGCTAGAGACCAGTCGCCCGTAAATCATTTGAAAAACGTATAATTCTAGGGGAATTTACATGTATCACTATTCACTGGTGTAGCGAGTGTCCGGGAACTGACGAGGTCCTGGCACCAAATATGAAGATGGTATAGGACAGGGTCGTATCATCTCATGTTCCTTCACCCTGTGCCTCTCTGTCCCTCTATTTTTTGTTTGAAAAAGTTTTGTTTTTAAAGGAGAAAATAAACCAAAGATTTTCAATATCGATTTGGAGAGAAAGTTTTCTTGACTGATCTTTGCAGTCTAATCAGCGATAACAGCAGCGTTGAGTGCGTTTCTAGACCTTTACTTCGTGGCAAAACTGAGACAAATCGTCGGAATTCATGTATTACAACGAGAAAACAAAAATCATCCCCCAAAACCCTGCGAAAGGGTTGATATATCATTTGAGTAAAAATAAGACATTTGATGTTATATATACTTGTATCATTCCAGGTATCTACAATAAGAAGATCTCGGCATCATTGACTGTTGAGCGATGTCGCGAAAAGTTGGAGAATAAGTACCGAAAACAATTGTGCAAAATTCAAATGAAACCGTGGGATCAAAGTGATTATGCTGAGTTCGAAGATATGCACACGGTTGTCACAATGGTGAAGAAGGACGCTAGTGGTCAAGACACGAAAAAGAAGGAAATACTCCAGGGTTCTGTTGCTGATATATTTTCAACGAAAGTAAACGGAGAACTGCCAGCTCGAATCCTGATTTCGGCCCCCGCTGGAAGAGGGAAGACCACGGCTGTCGCTAAGATGGCTTACGACTGGGTTCACAGAGAAAAGGGCTCAGCATTAGAACACCTGCCACTTCTTTTTGTTGTGACATTCAGAAACACAAGTCAGCTTACATCGATCGGAGAAGCTATAAAAACTCAGCTTTTGAGTGATGTTGATGATCTCACACCAGAGGGTCTCGAGAGTTTCATCAGGGAGAATCAGAGAATCTGTCACATCATACTAGACGGGCTAGATGAGTATGCGGGTATCTCTTCTTCAAAACAAAGCTCAGAGAGCAATATTGTCAATGTCATCCGCTGGGAGGAATTCCCAGAGTGTCGAGTCCTTGTAACAACACGTCCTCACCTAGAAAACTTCTTCAATGACGATGATCTTCCAAGGGTATACACAAAGATGTGGATCGAAGGATTCTCACGAGAGAGCTCACGTGAGTACATCGACAAGTTCTTTGCTTCGACTTCGAATGATTATAGCAGACATGGTCATGGTCTGAAGGTTTACCTTGATGAACAACCACTCATTAATGAACTTGTTAAAACACCTCTATTCTGTCTCATGGTTTGTCATTTATGGAGCGAGGGGCTTTTGAACTCTGAAATTGCAACTCAAACAGAATTATTAGACAGCGTGAATGATTTTTTGATGCACCATGCAAACGTCCGATCAAAGTCAAGGGTGAAAATCACACGCAAAAAGTTGAGGGAAATCATTTGTCAATTAGGCAAAGTGGCCCTTACTGGTTTGCTCGACGATGCTAAAAAACTAGTCTTCACGCCTGATGATTTCCGTAAAGTTCCCGCAATCCTTGAAGGAGCATGTGAGCTTGGGATAGTATCCAAGACGACTGTTTCATTAACACGCCTTCCTCAGTCCAACGAGACCACTTCCACTACCATTGAGTTTTATCACAAACTCGCACAAGAAACACTCGGCTGGGAAATTTCTCGCTGATCAAACAAACCACTTTCTGCTGCGCTTGAAGTTATCTAAGTTAGACAGAGTATTGCTCAAGATCAAAGCAAACATCGGCGACTATGAGAATCTCATCCGATTTGCTGCTGGTACGGACAACAACCTATGTATACGAATAATGGAGATGGTCCTTGCAAACAGCTTTGTGGATGAGAGCGAGCGATATCGCATTCTCCTTGACTGCTCATCAGAAACCAAGGGTACCGAAGGGAATGTGTCTTCGTTGGTTCAAAGATGTGTGAATGCACAATGTATTGTACTAAGGGCACCGACTGTCTACACCGTCGTTGGGATGCAACATCTTCCAAAGCAAATAAAACGTGAGGTATATATGCACATTTTTATATTACAATAGCTATTTTAGAAAGACTGTATAAAATGTTAATTTCTTTGCCATAACCGGTGCTATAACTTTAAATCAAAAGAGAAATATTTTTGTTGTTACTTTCATTTATGATATATTTATAATTAATGGCATCGGAAAAAATAAAATTGTGAAAAAATCACTGATGAATGTAAAAAAGTAGGGGAAAAGATTTTCCATTTCTTACTGAATATTTTCAGACAAGATAAGGCCGGCGTCTCGATTGCCGTAATATGTTTACTTCAAAAAGAAAGAGATCAACGAATTAATGTTATCTTCTTCTTTATACAGTCTGTCTTTAATTCTCTCCTATTTTTC